>JAWZYT010001211.1:60000-138587 GCA_034508575.1 Petrolisthes manimaculis | reverse complement strand
ATTATTATATTTTTTTCTCAATTATTGCAGGATTATAATTAAAATTTTGTTACTTGAAAGGAAGCGATATAATTTCCTCCTTAGTTCAACATCTCGTCGAACCCTGTAACTTAAACGAGAAATATGCAGTTGTTGTTGTTGTTGTCGCTGTTGTTGTTGTTGTAAAATATCTCGCGAAATCACTACACTACAGGCTGGGGGATTATGACGTGTTTACCCGGGTATATCAACAACTTTCCCGCGCATATTGTTGTCGTCGTCGTCTCGTAATAATTTTCCCGCGCTTTTCGTCTCGATTTATTTTTCTCGTTGCCGCTTCCCTCCCTTTTCTAATGTCTCGCTTTTCATTTCCTTTTATTTTCTCGTTGCCGCTTCCCTCCCTTTCTAATTTCTCGTTTTTGTATAATTTATTTTCTCGTCGCCTTTTCCTCTCCTTTCTAATTTCTCGCTTTTCTTCTCATTTTTTTTTCTCGTTGCCTTATCCTCTCTTTTCCAATTTCTCTCCTTGCGTTTCATTTTTTTTCTCGTTGCCTTTTCCTCTCTTTTCTAATTTCTCCCTTTTAGTCTCATTTTTTTCTCGTAGCCTTTTCCTCCCTTTCTAATTTCTTGCTCTTCTTCTCAATTACATTATGTCAATTAAATACTTCTCTATTTAGTTCAGCCCTATCTGGAGTTATTTATATTTAACATCTTCATTCATCATTTCATTTCACTCTCCTTTATCCTCCTCCTCCTCCTCTTTCTCCTTCTCCTTTTCTTGTTTATATTTTACATCATCATTCATCATTTCATTTCACTCCCTTTTATCACCCTCCTCCTCATATTCCTTCTCCTTTTCCTTTCTGGTTTGTATCTCATTTATCCTCCTCCTCCTCCTCCTCCTCCTTCTCCTCCTCCTCCTCCTCCTCCTCCTCCTCCTCCTCCTCCTCCTCCTCCTCCTCTTCCTTCTTTCCTTTCTGGTTTGTATCTCTTTGGTTTTATTATTTATATCATCCTGGGTGGTATAATATACAAGTCCCGCTTCTCCTGATGATATCTTACCCTCGTGCAAACTCGTATCTTCCTTAAAACTCCTGCACTAAAAGCCGTAACAGAATTTTATACACTTTTTTTTTTTTTTTTTTTTTTTTTTTAATCTCACATTTGCCTGTTTCCCGACAACCGAGCATCCAGGCAGGGGAGTAAAATTTAAGGTCATCCATTTGGGTAGCAGTTTTATACATTCTAGTGAGGGTAAATTGTACTGTTGGTTCCTCATGTGTGTGTGTTGTGTGTTGTGTTGTGTTGTGTTGTGTCAAATTCGTCATAGTGTGCTTTTTTGTTTGTGTTTATAGATGGTGAGTTAATGGATCGTAGGTGTGCAAGAATATCTATGTTGTTGTTGTTGTTGTTGTTGTTGTTGTTGTTGACGAAGGCTTGGTGCCGGTACGATGACTTCCTAGCGACACAATACAGACCCTTCTTGCATACAGACAATACTGAACCATTTTATATACAGACCCACTTTACATACAGACAATACAGACTCATTTTACATACAGACCATACAGATAATAATACAGAACCATTTTACATACAGACCATACAGATAATACAGAACTATTTTACATACACACAATACAGACTATTTAACATACAGATAATACAGACCATTTTACATACAGGCCATACAGAACCATTTTACATAAAGGCAGAGCTGAGTCAAATGATCTCGTAGTCAAGAGAGAGAGAGAGAGAGAGAGAGAGAGAGAGAGAGAGAGAGAGAGAGAGAGAGAGAGAGAGAGAAAAGAGAGACCGAGACCACCTATATATATACTCTCTTAAAATTACTGTGATCTGTTTTCTGGCAAAGTTTGGAAAAGATCAGTCCCCCACCTTAAAAAAAAAAAACGTTCAATACGATTCCTCCCTTCAAAGTATTACCAGTTAGTTAAGCCATACACGCACACACACACACACACACACACACACACAATTGGATGTTTTTGTTGTGTCCTCCAAACTGTGACACAAAACACAGCCTCTGGATACGTGTTGTTGTGTGGCATGGGGGTGGAGAAATCTATATCCTCCATGGCACTGTTTATATGAGAGTTAGATGGCAAAGGAAAATCCAAATAATAATAATAATAACAATAATAATAATAATAATAATAACAATAATAACAATAATAACAATAATAATAATAATAATGAAAATAATAATGAAAATAATAATAATAATGATAATAATAATGATAATAATAATAATAATGAAAATAATAATGAAAATAATAATAATAATAATGTAATGGGAAACATATCATCCACGAATTTGTTATATTTTATTATTATGAGTTACTGTCCGTACTTATGTTATGTTTGTTATTGATGTGTTATGGTGTGTCGCGTCAGTAGAGAGAGAAAGTGAGAGAGAGACAGAGACAGAGAGAGAGAGGGAAAGAGAGAGAGCTCGTAACATTAATGGGATGCCAGTTCGTGCTCGAAAAATGGTAGTGGGGGAGGGAGGGAGGCAAGCAAGCAAGCAAGAGGAGAGAATGTTAGCTTAAACATTCTCTCTGTCTCCCTCTCTCTCTCTCTCTCTCTCTCTCTCTCTCTCTCTCTCTCTCTCTCTCTCTCTCTCTCTCTCTCTTTACAGCAACCCCCCCCTTTTTGTTATAGGGCGCTGCTGGTAAACCAAACAACTCTCTCTCTCTCTCTCTCTCTCTCTCTCTCTCTCTCTCTCTCTCTCTCTGCCATTACCACAAATACTAGGATGCGGAAGGTACATTTTAACAACAAAATACAAACTGTTGCTTAAAGTTCCATAAGAGGTAGGTGGATGTAGGGAAAGTCTGGTGTGAGAGGTAGGTGGATGGAGGGAGAGGTAGGTGGATGGAGGTAATTAGTGTGTAAGAGGTAGGAGGATGTAGGGAAAGTCTGTGTGAGAGGTAGGTGGGTGGAGGGTGAGGTAGGTGGATGGAGGGAGAGGTAGGTGGATGAAGGGTGAGGTAGGTGGGTGGAGGGAGAGGTAGGTGGGTGGAGAGAGAGGTAGGTGGATGAAGGTAAAGTCTGTGTGAGAAGTAGGTGGATGAAGGGTGAGGTAGGTGGGTCAGTGAGAGAGGTAGCATAGGGAGGGAGGGAGAGTCCGCGTCGATTTAAACAGTATGAATATAAGAATAATCAAACACATCAGCAGAAAATTAAAGGCAGAAAGTATACGGTGTGACCCCAAAAAGAATCCTTGTAAACTCTACATTTATTTATCATTCTAAATACACAAGGAATATAAGGACACACTATAATAATATCATTGTGTGCCTTACATTTATTTTATCATTCTAAGTACACAAGCATTATAAGAACACAATATATTATGCTTGTGCACCTTACATTTATTTATCCTTCTTAGGTACACAAGGAATTTAGGGATACCATATATATATTATCAACTGACGTATATATATATCTAGTAGGCCAGAGGGAGGTATAGCTATGAACCCCTGACATCAATACTACATTACTATTCAAATCATCAGGTAATATATGTAAATGGATCTCTTTTTCATATCTGTATATGTTACGTACGTGAAAACTTACCAGATCTCAGACCCCAATTTTTTTTTTCATTCAGAGGAAGGAAGGAAGAACTGAGAATGATCCTGACTATTGTGAAGGAACTTGTATGCTTTAATAAGGACCCTGTGATCGTGTATGTAAAAGGGAGGCTTCTGATTCCTCCTCCTGACGATGCCACGAAACAAGCTCCTTCCTTATAGGTGGTGTTTGTTTGTTGTTGAAGGACTCATTTATGACCAAATTTATGACTACATCACAGGGTCCCTTAACCAAATGTCATAACATCATAGAAAAACATGACATATTCTTGATGATATTGTTCCCATTCTGAATAAAGTTAATGTACAAGTAATATTTAGATATGAAAATACTGCAAATATAGACAAAAATATATATAATCAGTAACTGCCTACCAAGCATTTCAGATGTTAGGCTATATACAAGATTTATATAGGACGAACAGGAAAATAATTGATTGATTGATTGATTGATAGATATCAGGCACTACAACAGCGAGGTCATATAGCGGCAAAAAAGGTGATAGAGAGGTGAGACAGCAAGCAGGAAGGAAATGGAAATAGAAGAGGGACAGTTGGAGAATTAAAAGCTAGTGGCTGGGACCGAATGGGGCGCCAAAACCCTTAAAGTATTATCCACATCACTAACTCAGGCAATACGGGGAGAATGGTAAAAAACAACATATAAACACTTTGAATATCACAATGATAATGTAAGTACAACTCAGTGTCCTGTTGTGTTATTACTGTATGTATTGTTGTTGTTACTGTATGTATTGTTGTGGTTACAGTATGTATTGTTATTACTGTATGTATTGTTGTTGTTACTGTATGTATTATTGTGGTTACAGTATGTATTGTTGTTTCTGTATGTATTGTTGTTGTTACAGTATGTATTGTTGTTTCTGTATGTATTTTTGTTGTTACTGTATTCATTGTTGTTGTTACTGTATGTATTGTTGTTATTGTATGTATTGTTGTGTTTACTTGCTTCAATACAAAGCCACACATGACCATCACACTGACTGACTCCATGGGTTCGTGCCAACATTCCACCAGCTATACAACTAAAAGCCTCCTGGAAAGGGAATGTAATCGAATTTTAGTTTAATCTGTGATTTATTTGAGAACAATGTAAACAAGAGCTTTTTCCAGATATTTCAATCGTGATAAATTGTTGACAGAAGATGGGTTTTTTTCAGCATAAGGAGGTGATTCACTTTTGTTGCAGTGGAGTGCCTTGAGTCCTCCAAAGTATACCAAGAAACAGGACCAGACGAACAAAAATAATGGTGTTCTGTTGCTTGGGAATAGTTTGGAGGATTCAGTTGCTCCAGATTTACCAACGCAAAACTTCCCTCTTTAATCACTTTGAAAGGTTAGGTTAGGTTAGGTTAGGTCGGATTTCTTTCGTTCATGTGAGGGCCCTTCATCTATGACTATTATTACTATCTCAACACTCATTTATTCCATATATGAAAAGCATATTTAATCTTAACGAAATTTGAAATACCGTAACGCAACAAATGATTACACTTCTGCCTTCAGTTCCCTCGGTGTGTTGTTTTGCTCCTGGTGATCGCAATTGAGAAACAGGAAACATATAATTATATACACCACGAAATGTTGTGCCATCACGCTGTTCTAAGGAAAAAAAAGACACTATGCAACTGATGTCATTCGCTGCGTCAAGTATGTGAAAGGAATAATATATTTGTTGGTAGTACTGCAAAATGCACAACAACCAAGTCTTGTCACCTTGTCTGGTCTAATATTTACCAGTATGCTGCAGCAAGGAGGAGGAAAAGGAAGGAAGGAAGAAAGGAAAAAAAAAAGGAAGTAAGAAAGGACACAAGAGTAGTTGGTATGAAGGAGGGAAAAGGAAGGAAGGAAGGAAGGAAGAAAGGAAGGGACACAGACTGGCTGGTGAGAATGAAGGAAAAGGAAGGAAAAAGGGAAGTAAGGAAGAGAGGGACACAGACTGGTTGGTAAGAATGAAGGAAAAGGAAGGAAGGAAGGAAGAAAGGGACAACAGACTGACTGGTATGAAGGAAGGAGAGTGTACTACAAATGGAGTGAATTATCTATTGTGGATGACTGTTTATTGGTTTGATTCCTCCAAAGTGCATTAGGAAACAATCGATGATGCTTTTAGAGAGAGAGAGAGAGAGGCAGAGAGAGAGAGAGAGAGAGAGAGAGAGAGAGAGAAAGTGTGTGTGTGTATGTGTGAGAGAGAGAGATAGAGAGAGAGAAATTGTGTGTGTGTGTGTGTGAGAGAGAGAGTGAGAGAGAGGGAGAGTGTGTGTGTGTGTGTGTGCTTCAGAAGAAATCGATATCCTTCCATTCGTCAACAACTACTTAATAATTATAAACCCCTTGGAAAGAATAGCGAAAAGTTACAGATGGGCACGAAGGAACTGGAGAAGGAAAAGAGATGAGGGGAAGGTGGGGGGGGATGAGAAATATATTTGTAGCAGGAAGACAAGCAGAAATGAAGGTAGGAAGGAGAGGAAATATTTTTGAGAAAAGATATGTATATGATGATGATGGAGAGAGAGAGAGAGAGAGAGAGAGAGAGAGAGAATGGAGGAGGAGGGGAGGGAGTGTGTGATGTGTGTTGAGAGAGAGAGAGAGAAAGAGAGAGTGGAGGAGGAGGGGAGGGAGTGTGTGGTGTCACTGGTGTGTGATATGTGTTGAGAGAGAGAGAGAGAGAGAAAGAGAGAGAGAGAGAGATAGTGATGAAGATTGAAATGTAATATATGTTGATAACTGGAAGGTAAGATGGGAAATATATATAAAATAAATATTGGAAAATGGAAAGAAGAGAGTGATGGAGTGAGGAAAGGAGGAGGAGGAGGAGGAGGAGGGGGGAGAAGTAAAGAGAAGTGATGGAGAGAGAGAGAGAGAGAGAGAGAGAGAGAGAGAGAGAGAGAGAGAGAGAGAGACTGGGAGATAAAGATGGATGTGAAAAGAGAAGGGGAAGAGAGTGATGGCAAGAAGGATGAGAGCAATATAAAGAAAGGGTAAAGGAAAGATGGGAGAAGGAAGATAGAGGAGGAAGGAAGGGAGAGGAGGTAGGAAGAGAGAGGGAGAAGATAAAGAGAGGAAGTAAGGAAGAACTAAAGGAAGGAGGGAGGAAGGGAACGAGGAAGGAAAATTAAAAGAGAGAAGGAAAGAAGAGTGAGGGGGAGAAGGAAGGAAGTAGAAATGAAGAGGGAGGAGGAAGGTAGAAAAGGAAGAGATGGAAGAGGAAGGGACGGAGGGAACGAGGAGGGAGAATGAAGAGCCTGTAAAGAGAGGGAAGGAGGAAGAGAGAGGAGAAAGGAAGGAAGAGAGAAAGAGAGGGAGTGAGGAAGGAGAAGGAAGAGAGTGAAGAAAGAGCGAGTAAAGAGAGGGAAGGAGGAAGGAGAATTAAGAGAGAAGGAGGAAGAAAGTGGAAAAAGGAAAGAAGAGAGGGAAGAAGGAGGAAGAGAGAGGAGAAAGGAGGGAAGAGAGAGGAAGGGAGGAAGGAAAGGTTGAAGCGTGGGACGTAGCAAGAAACTGTAATTTTAAAATATGTAGGATAGATTGTATTTCCGAAGAGGGGGAGATACCCGGCTTTGAATATCGCAAAGGCATGAAAGAAAGTCGAGTCGAGAAAGAGAAGAGAGGAAAGGAAAATGTGAAAAGTGTGTATATATGAAAATGTAGAGAAATATAATGGAAAGTTTATATATAGGAGGGAGAGAGGGAGGAGAGAGAAAATGAAATGGTGGAGTGATGATTATAAGTGTGTGAGAGAGAAGAGGAGAGGAGAGGAGAGGAGCAGGAAAGAAAGTGATAAAAAAAAAAGATATTGATAGCTGACACCAGAGAGAGAGAGAGAGAGAGAGAGAGAGAGAGAGAGAGAGAGAGAGAGAGAGAGAGAGAGAGGTGGTGGGTTGAGAGGAGGAACCATAAAACCACACAAGGGAATGAAAGAAAGGAAGGAAACATAGAAGAAGAATGGAAAGAAAGTAGGAAGCAGACAAGACAAGAAAATAAAAGGACAAGGGATGGAATGAAGGAAAAAAATTAAGGAAAAAAAGGAGGACCTCAGATGGAAGAATATAAAAAAGCAAGGAAAAGAGGAAGAAAGATATATGGAAGAAGGAAAGGAGGAGGAAAGGAGAGCAGTAAGAAAGACATAAAAATGAAAGGAGAAAAAGAAGGAAAACCCATGAAACCACAAGAATGGGAGTTATAGTAAGGACATGAAGAAATTAACTACGGTTTATAGAGAGTTAAGGGGAGGGTATAGTTTTGAAAATTTTGGAGATTATTATTCCTCCAAACTATTCCAGGCAACAGGATACCATTATTTTTCTTCATCTGGGTCTGTTTCCTGGCATACTTTGGAGGAATCAAGGCACTCCAATCTATCAAAAGTATACTCTCCCCTTAATGCTCCGTGTTGAAGTCAGAACATTGGAGACAAATGAGTCCTTCAAATATTGCCACGAAACACCAGCTACCAGGGAAGGAGCTTGTATAATGGCATGGTCTGGAGGAATCAGAAGCCTCCATCCAGTTATCATACACGAACACATGTTGGGGTTTTAACTACGTGGATAATAAGGAATAATTAAAATTGTCTAGGGTTTGTAGGAGCGAAAATTAAAAATAAATCGATATAATTGCCAAGTCCAACTAAAGTGTCCGAATTTTTTTAAAAGGAAGGAAATGAGACGAAGAGGTATTGAAAGGAAAGGAGGAAAACAAGATAGGAAGAAAGGAAGGAAGGAGGGAAGGAAGGGAGAGAGAGAGAGATGTTTGCGAAAAAGTTTGAATGGGAAATATTATGCAAAGGATATGAGAGAGAGAGAGAGAGAGAGAGAGAGAGAGAGATAGAGAGAGAGAGAGAGAGAGAGAGAGAGCACATAAGAAAAGTCAGATAGTGAGAGAAGGAAGAGCAGAAAATATGATGAAGGAGAGTGAATGGGAGACAGGGAGTGAAGGAGGAAAGTGAAGAATGATTATGAGAGGAAAGCGAGAAGGAGATTACAGGGAACCAAGAAGAAGAAGAAGAAGAAGAAGAAGAAGAGGAGAGGGATGAAAACTAAATGAAATATGAAGTGAGTGATGATGAGTGATGCTAGAGAGAGAGAGAGAGAGAGAGAGAGAGAGAGAGAGAGAGAGAGAGAGAGAGAGAGAGAGAGAGAGAAATAGTGTGTGTATGTTGTGTGTAAGAGAGAGTGTGTGGGGGGGGGGGTGAAAGAGAGAGAGTGTGTGTGTGTTTGAGAGAGAATGTGTGTGTATGTGAGAGATAATTTATTATATAATAGCATTGAATAAAACAAAGTGATAATATCAAGATAACTGTACAAGGCATATGAGAGATAGGTAGATATAGATTGAGAGTGAAAGTGTACCGTGTCCAGAAATGTGATTCGTAAGTCAAGAAAGGCATAATAAGATATACGGTACCTAGTTGATGATGATGATGATAATAATCAAAGAATACTTTTAGAAATACTTATATATTTTTTTCTGCGCCAGAGTACCGTCCAAAATCATGTGGGTTGGTTAATAGTATCCTCCTACACTTTATAAAGCAAGTGCCAGCTGATAATAGACACTGGTTACTCAAATGGGACAAGTATCTTCTTTCACCTGGGCTGTACCACGCATTCCTGTGTCCAACTGTACTGTACCTTCTCCCTCCCTGGGTCTTCATTCACCGTCTCCCTCTCATTCTTCTCTCGGTTCTCTTCCTCTGTGATAAACTTTACTCCCGTGACTTGTTGAAGCTCTTGGCCTCTCTCAGTTCTTCCAACCTCCCACACTCTTCCCTTGTCCACCATCCTTGCCTGCCTCACCAGACACACTCACCTTTACTCTCTCTCTCTCTCTCTCTCTCTCTCTCTCTCTCTCTCTCTCTCTCTCTCTCTCTCATGGGTAACTGGTGGTGGTGGGGCTTTCAGGGTGATTTCATTATCGAACAGCTGGATAGATTTTTATGATTATTTACCCTGAGTTTTATGGAAATATTGAAGATCGACACAAACAAGAAAATGTGTTTGGGGAGAAACAGAAATAGCGAAGACTACAACTGCATGTGTAAAATCGCCCCTTCATCTCACATTACTTGGGGTCAGAGTTCGGTCTCCTCCACTATACAAAAAATACACGTAAACTTGTGACCATAATAGTTCTAGTTGTTTGTTTGACTATAATTATGTGTTATCTCGAGGGGTAATTATTTCTTATATTCTCTCCTCCTTCGTTACACTATCCTTTGTTTTTCCTTTCCTTCTATTTCCTCTGTTTATTTGCCTGTTTGCTTTCTGTCCCATGCATGCACCTCTTTATTTATTTCTTCCCTCGTCCCACATGCAGGTAAATCTTCCTTCCAGGCCTATAGGGGGTGAACTTTGTGAAGCTTCAAATCAATCAATCATCCTTCTTGTTCTTCTCTCGGTGTTTCCCCTACTTCTAGATTTAACTTTCCTTCACAAACTCGTCCATCCACAACAAGACGACGCTGCCACAACCCTTCCTCTGCTTACCCTCTTCTCTTCTCCCCTTCCTCTGCTTACCCTCTTCTCTTCTCCCCTTCCTCTGCTTACCCTCTTCTCTTCTCCCCTTCCTCTGCTTACCCTCTTCTCTTCTCCCCTTCCTCATCCTTCTCTCTCTCCCTCCTCATTCTATTTTCTCATATTCTCACTCTCCTTCCTCATACTTTTCTCCCATCTTCTCTTCCCAACCTCATCCTTTTCTCATGTTCTTTCCCCTTCCTCTCATCTTCACCTCCCCTTCCTCATCTTTTCTCCCATCTTCTCTTCCCAACCTCATCCTTTTCTCATGTTCCTTCCCCTTCCTCTCATCTTCACCTCCCCTTCCTCACTCTTTTATCATCTTCTCTCCCCAACCTCATCCTTTTCTCATGTTCTTTCCCCTTTCTCTCATCTTCACCTCCTCTTCCTCACCCTTTTCTCTCATCTTCACCTCCCCTTCCTCACCCTTTTCTCTCATCTTCACCCCTCCCCTTCCTCACCCTCTCACACCTCATTGCCTTCCACTCACCATCGTCTTCAACCCCAACCCACCCCAGTCTTTGATCTGTATGAGTCAATTCCAATCCTTTGACTGCAACACCAACCTTACTGGTGCTTGCTTGTTTGATGTATATAATTTGTATGTGGATAATTATAAGTATCCTATAAAATTAACAAACAACTCCTAGCTCCCCTCGTCTATAATTATACACACGCACCCACATGTTTCCTCAATCACACATTACTGGCTTAGAAATACATGTAAACAAAAATGAACTTACTTGCATGTGTATAAACCGGTTCAGTGTTACGTGTGGAAGAAGAATATATTTACACTAAGACACAGCAGGTCACTCTTCACCTGTCCCCCCCACCCCTCTCCTTTACTCACCTCCCTTCCCTTCTCCTGCTTCCCCCGTTCCTCCCCCCTTCCCACTCCCACTTACCCCCGTTCCTCCCCCCTTCCCCCTTTCCTCTCCCCCACTTCCTCATCCCACTTCCCCTCTTTCCTCCCACTTACCCCCGTTCCTCCCACTTACCCCCGTTCCTCCCCCATTTCCCACTTTCCTCACCCCTCCCTTCCCCCCCCCTTCCCCCCTTCCCCCCCGCTTCACCCCACGGTCTCACCTTTAAAGATAGCGTCGGTAGAAAGAAACAGAAAGTTTGGAAGAATATTATTAAACTAAGACACACAATTCGCTCCTCACCTGCCCCCTTCCCCTTCCTCCCCCCCACCCCCTCCCCCCTCACCGTCTCACCTTTAAGGCGGTAATTCTTTTTTGCTACACTGGAGTATCTTGATTCCTCCAAAGTATGCCAGGAAACGAGACCAGATGAGCTTAAATAATGATGCTCTGTTGTTTGGAATAGTTTGGAGGATTCAGTTGCTCCAAATTTACCAACACCGAATTTCCCCCTTAAGGACCCTGTGATCGTGTATGAAAATTGGAGACTTATTATGATTCCTCCTGAGCATGCCACGAAACAAGCTCATTCTTCCTAAAAGGTGCAATGGTGTTTCGTGGCAATAATTGAAAGACACATTTGTTTATCTCCAATTTTCTGACTGCAACACAGAATCCCTTGAGGGGGAAGTTTTCTGTTGATAAATCTGGAGCAACTGAATCCTCCAAAGTAATACAGTGGGGAAACAAAAGAGGAGATAACGAAGGAACAGACATATTGACAGACAGACAGACTTATGAAAGACAAGAAAATGACCGATATTGTGGAGGGGAGATTATGGAGTGAGTAAAGATGAGGTAAACATGAACCTGGAGGCAACTGATTCCTCCAACCTATGACACAAAACAACAACACGCCACCCCTACTGAGGGAGTCTGTTAAGTGGCAGAGTTTGTAGGAATCTGGAGGCTGCGATCTGTACCGTAGATATTATCAAATGGGGGTAAATTGCCTTGGTGAAATACATAGCCATTAATTCATTTTAAGTGCCTGAGCAGGAATGGTAGGAAGGTAGGAAGATAGGTATGGCATCGAGGTAGGTAGAGAGGGAGATAGGTAGAATAGATAGGTAGGCAGGTAGGTATAGATAGGGATAGAGGTAGGAAGGTAGGACGATAGGTAGAAAGGTAGGAAAATAGGTAGATAATGAAGGTAAGAAGGTAGGTATATAGGTAGACAGGGAGATAGATAGGTAGAGCACAGGGATGTAGGTAGATAAGGTAGATAGGTAGAGTAGGAAGGAAGGTAAGCAGACAGGATGATAGGTAAGTAGAAATATAAATGGAGAAGAAAGAAAAACAGGAAGGTATGAATGGGAAAGGAGGCAGAAAATAAAGGAGGGAAAGAAGAAATGGAAGAAAGAGTTGAACGGATGAGGGATAAAATAATGAAAGGAAGAATGAAAAGATTGTATGAATAAAGAAATTAAGGAAGATGAGAAAGGATATAAGGGAAGAAAAAAAATGACGAAAGGAAGAAAAGAAGTAGGAAAGAAAGGAAGGGAGAGAGGAAGGAAGGAAAGCACGGAGGACAAAATAAAACATAACAAGAATGGAAGCATTCAGAGAATGCAAACCTCCGCCAATGCCAGATAATTTCCAACTGCAAAATTTTGAAGAAATCGGAACAACTTCATATTTGACCTTCAACTTGACCCTCAGGCAATCTTAAAGGTCATTGACCTTTTCAAGGTCGAATATAGGTCAAAATTTAGGCCTTGTTAAATACTACAATATGAGACCAGGTAGAAGTCTGTAGCTCAAGCGAGTCCCGAGATATGGCTATAAATGTATTTTTGACCTTTTCGTTGACCTTGACCTTTAACCTTGGCATCTGAAAATCTAATCAATTGTTGCCACTACAATATCCGACCTTCCCACAAAGTTTCATCAAAATCCGTCCATGAGTATTTGCGTAATCCTGCTAACAGACACACAAACAAACAAACAAACAGACAAACATACAGGGGTGAAAACATAACCTCCTTGGCGGAGTTAATAAAAAACTAAAACAAAAATCGAAAGGAAGGCAAATCAGGAGGACCGAAAAGAAAAAGAAAACACAATAATTAAAATCGACAGGTAAAAAGTGTCTAAAGTGAATGAAGGCAAGACCTGGTGGGATTTGAAGGAAGATAGGAATTGACACTTACATTTCTCCACATTAGACCCTGGCACCCACCCACCCACCCTTACTACTCACTCACTCACTCTCTCTCTCTCTCTTACTCTCTTTACACTAATGGCAACAAGCAACGTTCCATTACACATAACGACCTTAGTACGGCTGTGATGATGAATGAACTGACAGTCAAGAGATTCCCCCCAGCCCAGCCCAGACCAGACCCCATCCATGCCTACCTACTCTACTCTACTCTGACTCACTCCCTACCCATTCTGAACCCCTAAACCCTCCCTTCGTACCCATTCTAGCCCCTTCTTACCTGCTCTAAACCCTCCCTTCCTACCCATTCTAGCCCCCTTCCTACCCAATCTAAACCCTTCCTATATACATAATCTAAACCCTCCCTACCCAATCTTGCCCCCTCCTCCCTACCTACATTAATCTCCCTCCAACCCCTTTCCTACCCTCCAAACCCACACCCTTCCAACTATAGCCACTTCCCTATTCACTCCAACCCCCTGCAAAGCCTCTTACACCCTTCCTACGTCCCCCCCACCCCCACCAACCTTCAACACAACATAACACCACCCTACCCCTCTTCAACACAACACAACATCTTCCTACCCCACCCCATCCCACCCCCCACCCCACCCCTCCAACACCATCTTGCCCCCCTGCCCCAAAGTTCCCCCTTCTGACACGTGTCTAACAAGGATAACACATGCACTTGACTTGGAGTGTATGTGTGTGTGTTGTGGGTGAGTGGATGAGTGTGTGAGTGTGTGTTTATTGTGGATGAGTGTGTGGGTTGTAAGTGAGTGTGTAGTGAGTGTGTGTGGGTTGTGAGTGAGTGAGTGTGTAGTGAGTGTGTGTGGGTTGTAGGTGAGTGGATGGGTGGATAGTGTGTGAGTGTGGGTTGTGGGTGAGAGTGTGTGAGTAAGTGGGTGAGTGTGTGAGTTAGTGATTGAGTGAATAAGTGAGTTAGAGAGAGCGTGTAGTTAGTGTGTGAGTGTGTGTGGGTTGTGAGTGAGTGTGTAGTGAGTGAGTGAAAGTGTGTGAGTGTGTAGTGAGTGTGTAGTGAGTGAGTTAATGAGTGAGTTAGTGAGTGAGTGAGAGTGAGTGTGTGTGGGTTGTGCGTGAGTGAATGGGTGTGAGTGTGTAGTGAGTGAGTAAGTAAGTAGGTGAGTGAATTGGTGGATGAGTAGATGAGTGTGTAGTGGGTAAATAAATAAGTGAGTGAGTGTGTGTGTGTGTGTGTGTGTGTAGTGTGTGAGTTAATGATTGAGTGAATGAGTGAGTGAATATTGTGGCTGATCAACAAGGAAACATCAACAATTTTGAAAACTGTGGATTCTGATTACTCTCTCCCTCTCTCTCTCTCTCTCTCTCTCTCTCTCTCTCTCTCTCTCTCTCTCTCTCTCTCTCTAACCGTCAACAGAATGAATATATTACCGGCGGAAACAGTGGTATTCGAATTGCTTTGTTGTTTTCTGATAGACATACGGTATATACATAAATTTGTTCATACATTTACATATTTTAACACACGCACAAACATACAGAGGGAGGGAGGGGAGGGAGGATGAAAAAGAGCGGGAGGGAGGGAGGGAGGGGAGGAAGATGATTGCTTACTGTATCTGTGTATAAGAGAGAGAGAGAGAGAGAGAGAGAGAGAGAGTGGAGGGTGGATGGGAAGGTGAAGGGGAGTGATGAAGCCAGAGGAAGGGGTGTATATGTGTGGGGAGGTGAAAAAAAGGGAAGGGAGGGGTAGGTGGGTGTTTGGGGTGGGGGGTGAAGGGGAGGGAGGGGTAGGCGGGTGTTTGGGGGGGGTGAAGGGGAGGGAGGAAGCCAGAGGAAGGGGTCGTTGTGCTCTGAGGGAATTACACTGTCACCCATAAGCAACCCTGTGATCGTGTAAGAAAATTGGAAGTAAATGAGTCCTTCATATATAGCCACGAAACACCACCTATAGGGAAGGAGTTTGTTTCGTGGCATAGTCAGGAGGAATCAGAAGCCTCCACTTTTCATACACGATCACAGGGCCCTTAATACTTTGATCCCTGACGTGGTGACGAGCTATACACTATATTATTATTATTTTTATTAAGGGGGAAGGTTTTGTGTTGGTAATTCTGGAGCAACTGAATCCTCCAAACTATACCAAGCAAGTAGAACACCATTATTTTTGCCCCTCTGAATGGTCTGAAAATATAAAAATCACAAAAACTAAATTAGGTCAATAGATAAAATATAATTAAAATATAAAAAAATACACAAACGAAAAGAGTCCAGTCGAGAAAATAATGAAGATAAAACTACAAAACTAACAAACTAACAAATAGAGAGATGGAAGTAGTTGTAGGAAGGATATCACTGGGAAGAGAGGGGACACACACACACACACACACACACACAGACAGACAGACCTCTACAATGATTTGTTTTTAAATACAAAAATTGGACATATATACTTTATTTCTGTCTAAAAAAAAAAAAAAGGACATACTCTTTCTGTGTCAAAAAAAAGACATACTCTATTTCTTTAAAAAAAATGGCTAAACAAATTAAAGTTGAGTGTTCTTCACCAAGGCTATGTAAATAAATATGGTGACTCTTGTACCCTCTCGTACTAATGGATACTCTCTCTCTCTCTCTCTCTCTTTCATTTTCTTTCTTTTCTCTCTTTCTTTTCTTTTCTTTCTTTTCTGTGTCTGTCTGTCTGTCTGTCTGTCTGTCTCTCTCTCTGTCTGTCTGTCTCTCTCTGTCTCTCTCTCTTTTCTTTTTTACATCATTTGAAAACCTTACTCCACCTCTTTAGGGCCCACATTAACACATATACACTTAAAAGTTCACAAAATAATAATAATAAGCTAGAAAAATAATAATAAAATATGTTGGCAGGCGTTCCTTCACTCACGACAAACCTTACAACCCCAACACCTGCTTTGTAATCAATCTCGTTCACTGGGGGTCGAAGTGAGAATGGATATCTTCAGTGGCGAGGTCAGTAATATAACCATACCTACTCATGCAAACGCCGAGGTGATTGAGTAAATTAGGGATTCATGTGATCGTTTATGAGAACTGCTGGTATGCCACGAAACAAGCTCCTTGAATGTAGATGGTGTTTTGTGGCAATCTTTGAAAGACTCGCTAACTTGCAAATTTTCTTAGATTATCATTATGATTAGATTATGATTACCGGTCCTTTCAATATATATAATAATAATAATAATAATAATAATAATAATAATAATAATAATAATAATAATAATAATAATAATAATAATAATAATAATAATAATAAATAAGTATAAAAGCCACTCAAATTTATTCACAACCCCAGGAAGAACTATAAACACACTGTACACAATAAGGCAAGTGCTGTATGCCACAATCATAAGATAATACACAGGTAAACAGACTGCCTGCCTAAGACCCTGTACACAAGATAAGCAGAGGGCAGATATTAGTAATAAACAGTGTGAGTCACAGTGGTACCCATGTGATATAGAAGCTGGTGTATAGCAAATAACTAGATAACACCAACCTTATTAATATTGGCTAACACCTGAATACACAGTGGTTGTTCTTATCATTCTTGTTCTCTACCTACGAGAGAGTAGGGAGAGAATAGAGAAAGAGAGTAGAAAGGAGAGTAGGGAAAGAGAGTAAGACTCCGACATAACCAAGGAATGGTCACAAGGAGATATGCCAAATACACAGATAATATAAACTGATTAGTGTAGCAGGAGGGGGGTAGGACTAAGACCACGAGGACTATACCTCATGACCACATGACAACCAGACACGTGGCTTCCTACCACATTACCCACGTGGCATCTGGCCACGTAAGCATGACAACACACAGTAATAATTGTATCCAAAGACAACTGACAACTCAAGTGAAATTGTATATAAACAGTGACACTTACCTAATAGGTAGGATTCTTAAACTTGCTCCCTTAGGGCTATTATATACTTGTCTCGCCAAGAGAGACACACTACTCTATCAGAAAAGAAGCACATCAATATCATTCCCTGTCTGTGTGTGTATAGAGATATAAGTGTAAATAAATGAACTTTCCATGTTACAACTGTGAAGTCAATTACCTTAGAAAACACCCACGTCTACGCTAACTAACTAATAATAATAACAATACTACAAGTCCCAAGAAGCAAATACAACTAAGTTACCAGAGCTTGAACGAGTTAAAGCCTAACAGGACTGGTACATTATGGTGGCAGCAGTGGTTGCAATAACAAGATTGCAAAGGGGTTGACTTCCAGGGAGTACAGTGAATAACATAGTTCAAGGACAAGTTGAAGATTTTACTTGTAAATTTCTCTCAGGTAATTTCTTCTCACGACCTCTATAAACGAGGGAGATAAACCACAAATTCATCACCTACAAGACACCTACTTCAACATAACTGCAACTAGACCTACAAGGGGACCTCATCTACTTCACAACAATCAATCATCACTACCCCAGGCGTCCCTGTACGTAAATTCTCTCGTAAGGACAACGCCATCCCTTCATCACTACCCATGAGCGTCCCTGGAACGTAAGGACGTCATCACTTCATCACTACCCATGAGCGTCCCTGGAACGTAGGACAACGTCATCACTTCATCATCTCCATTCTCCAAGCTGACACCTTGCTACGTAAATTCTCTCGTAAAAGGCAAGTCAACATTCATCATCTTCACTCCAAGAACGACTACTAGTGTGTTAGTGTGCGAGCTACTCATCACCACGACTGGCCAGACACCCCACCTAGACGTCAACTCTTCATCATCATCGTTGCAACTAAAGTACTAAAAGTAGGTACACATTACATGTACATTACATTATTTTTCACTTGTCTACGAACATGTTAGGATAAAATTAGGTTTCCTCATTAAAGCCCAGAAAGAAAGAAAAGAAGTGCCAAATTAAAACAAAGTAAAGAATTCTTCCCCATTAATCTAAAGGTATCGCAATAACTTCGAATATCCCTGATAATGATTCATTACCCTCTGAGCTAGATTCCCCTGCCTCCCTAAAAAGTCTCGTTGTGGTGCCAACACATACGAGTACATTTTCTTCTTCTCCAACCATAACCCCATTAAAAACTCAATCTGTCTACTAATATCATCCTGTATTATCAATAACAATGACTACTCCTCTACAATCTCCTATCGTCTCTGCTCATCATCTAACAAATACTGATTCCACTGTCTCTTCTAAGCTAACAATGAAACTCTTACCTACCACCATTTCTCATGTAAAGCATTTTAAGGGAGATAATCCAAGATATGGGATTCATCTCTTCTTGCGTCATTTGGAGAAGATATTTTGCAAAGCGAATATAGAGCAGGACGAACATAAAATAGCATTGGTAAGAGAGTATATTGCACAGGTTAGTCCAGCCAGTTCTAGGTTAAACACAAGTGCTTTTTCTAATCCAAAGAATTTAACGTCATATGCCACATTTAGACAGTCACTTATTGATGTTTTGGGGGATGGTAAAGTACATAAATCGTTCTCAAGGGTTCAAAGAATGATTAAAAGAAAGGCAAACAAAATAAATACAAGGGAACTAGCAAAAGCACTTGCATCAGCAGGATCGCTAGAATTATATTCAAAGAAATCTCGCATCATACATCATGTATTACATACAACTCACTCCAGGGGTAAGAAGAATTATAATTTTGATACCATAACTCAAAGGGAATCACACAGACAACGTTGCAAACATTGTAACGAAGATAAGCATAAGACCAGTGAATCTGATAGTAATAAATATACAGGAAATTATCAAGGGAAATCAAAGCATAAATACTGTCATTCACATGAGTCAAATTCGTATTCCTTAAATGAACACATGATCCTTAACAAACAAAGCTTGCACAATCGAAACATGATGTATGAAACGAGACCACCACGATATTAAAATGGCATCAATAAATCACATAAGTAAATAAATACTGCCCTGTCGTCGTAAATACCTATAAAATAATAATAATCCCTGTCTAAGTATCACATACTAATATTTCATTAATGATAGACACAGGAACAGCAGTTTCCTTGTTATCGGATAATTCCTTTAACAAATTGTGCAACTTAGATCCCCAGCGGGTTTTATAAACTAAGATTGAACAGGTGATATAAAATTGTCACATATGACAAATAATAAATTAACAGGTATTAGGGACACTAAACCCTTCCTGTACGGTTAGACAAAAACTAACCAAATACACATAATAATATGCCCTAAACATAAAATAATACATTTTAGGTATTAATGTATTTTAATACAGGATTGTCCAGGCCAAAATATAAGTCCATAAATATGTATTGAAAACAAAAACAAAAAACGGGAACTATTACATTATCATAAAGGCCTACTGCACATAATACTATATTACCACTAAATATCGTCCATAAATTGAAGGTAGAGCTTCCATCTCATGTTACAACCACATATTAGTGTTCTATCCTTAGTAGAGTCTGGGAAAATAACCTGGGAATGTATCTACTTTCACTAATGTAAATGATAATAATATTGCTACTATCTATATCTTTAAGAAATCAACTACCAATAATCAGGTAAAGAAAATGACATATTTATATGATCGGTACAAGATGGAAGTTAGACTAAATACCACAAGAAATATTATATCAATTTTAACCGAAGAGTTAAAAGATAATCACATAAGGGAGAAACTTAGAAATTTGGTCAGGAGACGATATTTTCTAATTTATCGTGATAATTTTATTAATATACTAGCCACATATCAAAATGCGATTGCCCTACCTGGTAACATTTTTAGGAATAACCTATTTATAAATAAGCATATAGGCGACCATACCTTATACTAGACAGAAAATTATAAATGATAAATGAAATGTTGGATGAAAGTATTATTAAGATTTTAACTCCCCCTTTTAACAGTCAAATGTTTTTGGTTTCAAAAATGATGGTGAATTTAAGCCAGTACTTCTTACAGAGATATAATGCTACAAATAAATATAAATATCCCCTCCCTCCTTTAAGGATGTTTTCGCTAACATTGCTCAAACAAAACATATTAAAATTGGTCAGTGGACACTGGCAAGTAGCATTATATAATAATACATTTAATACGTCCCATGGTTATTATGAATACATTCGTAGACCATTTGGGTTACGTAATGCTCAATCAACATTTAAGCATATGCTAAATTTTCGTGTTAGTGTTATTAATAACGTAGTCATCGCTTACCCAGACAATTTGATTATTTTTCTAATAAGTGGTACAATCACAATATTTAACAATAAGGAAGGTTAAATAGACATTGCATTAGGTAGGCCTCAAACTTTAAATATATATGTTTCATTATATTACCAGGATATTATAATGATAGGTTATACATTAACCACCACTGGGCTCCATACACAAGCATAAAATACGAACAATGAAAGTAAACTAACGTAAAATCACTCTTGAGTTTATGTTCGTATATAGAGAATCATTATAAAGACATTTTTCCCATTTAACAAACGCACTAAAATAATCTCCTCAGGAGAGTGACAGATGTGTATGGAAGTCAGAACAGTTAATAAAAGTTAATTAATGTCAGCTCCAATTCATGCATTTCCATCCTATTCATTACCTTAATAATAATAATATCACGTGTACAGATGCTTCTTCAGTAGACTTAGGCACTGTACTTATGTAAGATATAGCTAAGTTCTACGTCGGGTATCTACTTATGCATAACGAATATTTAATGCACAGCAAACTCGTTACTCTGTAACGGACCAGGAACAATTAACAAATAATATTAGGGGCAATTCGTACTTTTAGAAAATCGTATTAGGCTATCCTTTACAAATACTCGTGAATCACTAATATATTCTTGGCTTAGTATAATCTCAAACCTTAGCGTGAAAAGTAGCCAGATATTATCGAACCATTAAGGAATTTCTCCCACATATTGATATTAACTACCTTCCAGGATGATTATAGATAAAAATAACAAATCCCTTAAACAATCATCTTGTCATTTACTTCCGAAGTCACTCATGGACGTGGTAAACATGCATAAACATTAGCAATTCCTATGCTAAAATATACTAAGACATTATTTAACTCTGAGGATGAAACTAATGGACGAGAATTACAGTCACTTAAATAACTTTTCCCATTATGATAAGATTTTTACAAAAAAAAAAAAAAAAAAAAAAACTTAGTAAAAGTGACTTATAAACCAATGAAAGTGATACATTAAATAATACTTCCCTCAGTGTTAATTACCCTTTTATCAAAATGCAACAGGACATCCTGGGAGAGAATATTAAAACAATCTCCACATAATATACTATTAACATAAACTATGGGCAGATGAAAAAACATATACAGTATATCGCTCAGTGCGAAACATGCAATGCTCCATGACAGGAATATAATCCTGGACGAATCAGGAGACATAATAGGAATAATTCTACTTTCCTTACCAATTACAAATCAGGGCATAAATAAACTATTACCTATGGTTAACCATTTTTCTAAATATTTAGTGGCGGCACCACTACATGATAAAAACCGCAAATAATACGTGCACATATATCTAATCCCAAATTATTTTATGCCTATATACATGTCCCAATATTATAAAGATATCTAATTTCTACTAATTTGAAGCAAACGTTTGTATAACCATATCTCCCCATATCTCCCAGCAGCTAATGGGTAACAATACGGCAAAACCGTAAAATACAACAAGTAATTGGTGGCACAGAAACAATGGAAATCCCTCCACATGGAAAGACTGCATCAAAAAAATGACAGTCTATGAATACTACAAAACGTTGAAATAAAAGGAAAAAACTCCTCAGGAAATACTATATGGCGTACAAGAAACGTCTTTCATATAATTATATGAAATAACAATTGCCACACAGAAGCCAGGCTACAACAAGGACAACTTCGCTGAACAACAGTGAGTTGCAGTTCAACAATTTCATCATGATGTACAAGCAATTTACGGGCTTGCAAGGAACAAAATGCGTAATCGCCTACACAAGCAATTTACGGGCTTGCAAGGAAATAATGCGTAATCGCCTACACAAGCAATTTACGGGCTTGCAAGGAAATAATGCGTAATCGCCTACACAAGCAATTTTCGGGCTTGCAAGGAAATAATGCGTAATCGCCTACACAAGCAATTTTCGGGCTTGCAAGGAAATAATGCGTAATCGCCTACACAAGCAATTTACGGGCTTGCAAGGAAATAATGCGTAATCGCCTACACAAGCAATTTACGGGCTTGCAAGGAAAAAATGCGTAATCGCCTACACAAGCAATTTTCGGGCTTGCAAGGAAAAAAATGCGTAATCGCCTACACAAGCAATTTACGGGCTTGCAGGAACAAAATGCGTAATCGCCTACACAAGCAATTTACTGGCTTGCAGGAATAAAATGCGTAATCGCCGGTCTAATAAAGCAAATAATTCAAATGTTCACTCCAGGTGATACATAAAATAATACGGGTACCCGATCGAAGTTTAAAAACTTCACACAGTCATATCTTTAGTAGGTAATAAACTTATAATAAAGAATATTTTTACCAGGCGGTTGATATTGTATATGTAAACAGGATAAAGAGATTGGTAAAGCGCGCAAAACCATCCAAAATAAAACCAATCCATATCACTGGAACATAACAATTTCCTCTTCTTAGTAAATTTATCCCTACTATATACTATATACTATATACTATATAATCAATTACAAACATAAATCCGATCGGTTTTCTATGAAATATAATAATAATTCTTTTTACAGATGTGGCCCAAATCAACCAAAATGGATAATAATTTTTGTCTCTACTCTCAACAGCTCCAGGCTCAGACGAGGAACACAACGCAGTACAAATGACGTCTTCAATCCGAGAGCTCTCGTATACAATTTTATTAACAAGCAGATGAAAAGAAAAGAAAAATAAATAAACTAATGGTGACAAATGATATAATCACTATTTCTTACTCTTTACAGATTTTATCCCAGTGAGCAGTGGCTACAGCTACAAGTATTTACTGATACACTAGTTTATTTGACAGGTATCACACAAATGGAATCCAGCGACTAAGGTAATATTGTTCGCTTATTATACAAAATATATAATGGCTTGAGCCATCACCACAGCCCAGAGCGTGGTTGGGAAAATTTTTACGTGTATTTGCGTGAACATTATTTGGTACTGCTTACATAGTGGTATACACATATATCCTATAAAATAAAGGATTATGAGACAAACTGTTGCATATCGTGGTAAGTGTAACAGGTAAAAAAGCATTGCACAGATATTAAATACGAATTATAGAGCTTTACTTTACCAATAAAAGAAAATATTCACATATACTTAGTAGGCTTCTATTTACTTCTGCGAGAAGCAGGAAGCTGTATTACGAGTACAGAAACTTAGAAAGAAAGTACAACCATTTATTAGGAGAGTATTTACTGCGGGTAAGATAAGATTAACTCATACTTAATAACTATAACATGCAAAGGAAAAATCAGTGTGAAGTACTATCTTACCAAAATATCTTTCTTCCACCTATTTGAAATATTATTTAAAGTAGTGCGTAGTATTTTAATACAAGAGTATATACTCATTATTATTCCCATAGAAGGTAAAGTATGATTCACAAGCTACGCACTTCAAGAATTCCCAATGAAAATAGAAATAATATTTTAATGTTCAAAATTCCTCCAAGAAGTATTATACTTAGTGATGATGTCATCAATGACACACACTCCTCAAGTACCAAGTTGCATGTCCTTATTTATATGTTGGTCCTGCATAAATATTGGCAAGTATTCCTCCAAAGGATGCGAAATCTCCACGTGCTTTAAAGCAATTCAGGCACTATATGCATGTAATTCATATCTATTACTAATCAAACCTCTCTTATATCATCAAATTTCTATTTCTACAATCTATACTTACCTACTGATAGACTATTAACAATATATTACCCTACTCACCCTACACATGGCATGGATTAAGGCTACTGTAGAGAGGCAGACTCAGATAAAATCGATTCAAGGGAATCGTTACATTGGAAAATAAAATATATAATTGCTAGACAATATATCCCACTCTCTTCCACCTTTCAATATATTTCATTTAATATCGACTTGTTTAATATCTCCCTATTATCAGTTGTTTCAGGAAAAAGTGAAGCTGGGAAGTTATTCAAGGAAACTGGGAATCAAACATCCTTCTAATATCAGTTGGTTACTCCATATATTGATGAAAATAAAACTTGGTACAAATATTTAATATCCCATGTCTTATCTTTCTGGCAGGTACTATAAAAAAAATTATATAGAAAAAGTCTACTGTCATATTTTGCATTGTATAAGAGAACTCTATCAATGTAGACTGAATTATCTTGTTATGGAAAATTAACATTTAGCTGTTATTGCACAGCCACAACATAGCAACAAGGGCTCTTCATTAATGTGTGATATTTTTAGCATAGGTTAGCTTATACACATAACTACAAGCACCTAGCTCAACACATTAATTTTAAGATTATTTCTTTATGTACTTAACAGTGTATTTTATTCATGTATTGATGTTCATTTTAAGTATATGATTTGCCTATGTCTTTGATGTCAATTTTATATTATTATTGAGGTATTCACTGATAATATCTTAGTTATTGTGTACCCTACCTACATTGTATGTTTGTTTCCACAATCAAGGTAATCTGAGACAGATTAGGGTAGCGGCCGAGCATTTGTACACAATAAGGCAAGTGCTGTATGCCACAATCATAAGATAATACACAGGTAAACAGACTGCCTGCCTAAGACCCTGTACACAAGATAAGCAGAGGGCAGATATTAGTAATAAACAGTGTGAGTCACAGTGGTACCCATGTGATATAGAAGCTGGTGTATAGCAAATAACTAGATAACACCAACCTTATTAATATTGGCTAACACCTGAATACACAGTGGTTGTTCTTATCATTCTTGTTCTCTACCTACGAGAGAGTAGGGAGAGAATAGAGAAAGAGAGTAGAAAGGAGAGTAGGGAAAGAGAGTAAGACTCCGACATAACCAAGGAATGGTCACAAGGAGATATGCCAAATACACAGATAATATAAACTGATTAGTGTAGCAGGAGGGGGGTAGGACTAAGACCACGAGGACTATACCTCATGACCACATGACAACCAGACACGTGGCTTCCTACCACATTACCCACGTGGCATCTGGCCACGTAAGCATGACAACACACAGTAATAATTGTATCCAAAGACAACTGACAACTCAAGTGAAATTGTATATAAACAGTGACACTTACCTAATAGGTAGGATTCTTAAACTTGCTCCCTTAGGGCTATTATATACTTGTCTCGCCAAGAGAGACACACTACTCTATCAGAAAAGAAGCACATCAATATCATTCCCTGTCTGTGTGTGTATAGAGATATAAGTGTAAATAAATGAACTTTCCATGTTACAACTGTGAAGTCAATTACCTTAGAAAACACCCACGTCTACGCTAACTAACTAATAATAATAACAATACTACAAGTCCCAAGAAGCAAATACAACTAAGTTACCAGAGCTTGAACGAGTTAAAGCCTAACAGGACTGGTACAACACCAGGCATATTCTTTGACAGTGTATAAGCAAACCCAATTACTGCACACGAAAATTCAGCAGCAGTCGGCTATACTGACGATAATAATAATATAAAAAAAAAAAAATACACACACACACACACACACAATAAAAAAAAACTCCTGTGCATGTCATTTAACCCAGAAAGACAAACAAACATTTGCTATCTGGTGCTGCATAAACCACCCAGACAAACCAATGCCACAAACCATAATTGTCTACAAACAGAGATATGGTGAACAATGTATAGATTTACTCTGCCTCTTCTTCCTCCTCCTAACATAAACAAGCTTATAATAACGTAGCAGCATTGTAGCAGCTTCCATATACACAGTATTTCAACCAGATGATGATAAAAAGAAAATTTGTATGATAATAATAATAATAATAATAATAATAATAATAATAATAATAATAATAATGATAATAATAATAATAATAATAATAATAATAATAATAATAATAATAATAATAATAATAATAATAATAATAATAATAGTTATTATATTTTTCATAATTACGTAGCAGTATTGTAACAGCTTCCATAAACACAATATTCAACCAGATGATGATAAAATAAAATGCCTTTGATGATCATGATAAAAATAATAATATATTTATGTATATATACAGTATATACCTCAACCTCAGGACTGTATGGGGTGTCAGTAGCTTGTGACACTTACGAGGCCCCGAGATTATCGAGTGAAGCATTTAGGCGGTGGTTGCTTCATATATGTGTGTGTGTGTATATGAGACAGTGAAGCTTTAAGGTATTGGTTTCTTCGTCTCTGTCCCACTATATAGATGACGAACGACAACTTATAAATATATTCACGTCACTACCGGTAGTCTCTAGAGAACAGCTATACCATCACTCACATAATATTACTTCTATATCACTTCTATAATATTATGCTATGAGTTGTTGACGATACAGGTGGTAATTTGTTGACATAATGAACAGCAACAGCCAGCAGAATAAAAAAAAACACCTCGATCTTGGTTCCTTGAGAGAGAGAGAGAGAGAGAGAGAGAGAGAGAGAGAGAGAGATGCCACGGTGGGATGTAGGTGAGAGAGAGAGAGAGTCAGTTGTACCGTGGAAGGTGATGTGGCAAGACGTTCACGCTCTCACTCTCACCCTCACCTCGCTCTCACCTTCCCTGCCTCTCCCACTAGGCCAGTATTCGCTCGTTCTCACCTTCCTGCTCTCACTCACACTTTCCTTCGCTCACTCACTTTCTTTCGCTTACTTACATTTTCCTTCGCTTACTTACATTTTCCTTCGCTCACTCACTCACACTTTTCTTCACTTACTCCTTTTTTTCATTCATTCACTTGCTACTTCCTTCACTCACTTTCTCCTTCCTTCAATCATTCTCCTCTTCCTTCACTCACTCTCTCCTTCTTTCAATCACTCTCTCCTTCCTTCGTTCCTTTAGGGCTTCATTAATTTTAATCCAAACACACATATACGTTCTCCTGATCATCTCTCAACAGTATTGTACTCATTAATATGTATTCTCTTCAAATCATGTGGTGTACTGTAACTTAATTGATTAATCTATCTCACTTTCTCTTCTTCACTCTTGCTTATGCACATTCCCTTAACCTAGCTTACATTATTGTCACCTTTCTCGATCTATCTCACTCACTCAATTTCTTTCCTTCACCCTTACGCATTTTTTAAAACCAAACTTACATTATTTATATCTTCTTTTTCTCAGAGGTACCCGTCGTATTGGAAATCCTTAAGTACTAAAACTCAACCATACTCGACTCATCACTCACCCCTTCACCCAACCACTTATTCACTTCATTGCATTTGTAAGGGGAGATGGAAGACGTGAAGATATGCTCGTGAAACAACACACACTATCGAAGTTTAATCCATTTCCTGAGGTTATTTGAACATAGATCGTCATTTAATTTGCTTTTAATTTCTATTCAAGCAAACTAGTGGATTAATATTTTTTATCATTGTTGTGCCAATTCCATAATGATAATATTACAGCAATACCAACTTTGATACAGTGATATGAAGGCGTTATAAATTGATCATTATATATACAGTGAAGTTATAGTGTTGCCAGTGTTGTGATGAAGGCAATAGTGAGTTCCACAGCTGATGCCAGGAAACACAATACATATTCATAGTTTTGATACAGTGAAGTGAGGATATGTACAGTACAGTGATGAAATAACTGCTGTGGAACAAATCCTAAAATTAACATAAATAATAATATAATATCATATCCAGTGGTAATATACAACTTTATAAAGAGTATAAAGAAAATATAACAGTGAAAAGAAAAAAAAATATTGAAATACTACGAGGTGTAATGTGAAATATAGCCTGCTGTTACAAAGCGAAGACAGTAACCTAACCAAACCTAACCAATAAAACAACAACAACATCCACATCGAAAGAACAGGTAAATCAGAGTCACTGTTTCGTTGATGTAGTCAGAAATCTGGAGGTGAATTAGTCCTTTAAATATTGCCACGAAACACACACACACACACACATATGGAAGGAGCTTGTTTTGTGGCATAGTCAGGAGGAATCAGAAGCCTCCAATACATGATAACAGGGTTCTTAAAGACCCTGTGATTATGTATGAGAATTGGAGGCTTCTGATTCCTCCAGATTATTCCACGAAACAAGCTCCTCCCATATAGGCAGTGTTTGGTGGCAATATTTGAAGGACTCATTTAACTCCAATTTTCTGACTACATCACAGGATCCTTTAAGGTGGTTTTCTTCTCATATGCCCGTAGTTTAAAAAAAATTGAGGACCATTACTGAAACTCTAAGAATTCTCCAAAATAATCCAGGCCACAGAACCCTTCAGTACTTCTAATTGGGAATCTGTTGCCTGGAGTAGTTTGAAGAATACAAAGAGCTCCAGTAAGGGCCCTCAAATTTGTTAAAACTACGGGCGATAGTGTAGTGTCTGGCTGAGAAGTTAGTACAGGTCCCTCTTCTGCCGTCAGCAACACAAGTTTCCAGATAATTAAAGTCATGTTGTTTGGAAACTTAAATGCTGATCATATCCTGTTCTGTGTGTGTGTGTGTGTATGTGTGTGTGTTAGGCTATATAATATGCACATAGGTTTGTTTAAAATCCTGATTATATCCTGCTGTGTGTGTGTGTGTGTGTGTGTGTGTGTGAAGGTATATAATAATTATGCACATAAGTTTGTTTATTTTGTCTTGAAACTACGTCTTCATTCCTCAACCATTCTTTACCACATATGTTATGGAAATACACACACACACACACACACACACACACACACCTAAAATAATTAACAGACAAAGAAAACCGTATCCGAGTTTCCTTTGTGATACTGCACTCAGCCGACCACAATATAACTCCATCACCAGTGTATTATGATTAATATTACGACAACACAAAACAGGGTAGAAGATGACAAACTGTGTGTTGTCGTTCGAACCACATGCAGTCTGGGAGTTCGAACAGTCCTGGCTGAGGGAATGAACTTTGTTTGTTTGTGTACAGTCATGGATCAAAGTCCTGCCTGCAACCTGGTGAATAATAGCGAGCCATGTGATTGAATCTTATGAACCAATATTGCAGAGATCACCAGCTGTGGTTTCGGATAATTTTTCGAAGCCATCTCATTGGAAAAGTGTTGCAGAACTATTTATTGACCATGACTGTACCATAATACCAGCTGACAGTTTTAGCCAAAGAATCAGATATATAACTTTTTTTATTTGGGATTATGGGTATTTTTTTTTTAATAAGGATGTCAAGCAAAAGTTCATAACCATATTATTTTATTCCGTTTCAGGTCTGTGTTGGTTCGTGGGTTAATGAAGATTCATCACGTGTGAGTTGGAATAACATCTTGTTTGTGTGTGGAGGCGGTCTTTCCTCCCCATTATGACATAACAAAATTAACATAAGAATTGAGGAAACTACGGTAGGCCTGATATTCCAGTTCAAGGAGGCGCGTGAATTAAACCCAACCCTTCTTATTTAGTTCAAGGGATCTCCTGATATTAAGGATGTATTAAACCTTTGGTACAGTCACAAATGAATATCCACCGACACTTTCCTTCCATCGTACTAAATATCTTGGTAATACAGAACAACACGTGTATGATTTTGCAGCACCTCATAATAATAATAATTGAAGGGGTTGAGTTGACGTAAGGTGTTGTATGATTATACTTTGATATGATACTGATTGATTTGCACGATAGAAGGTGCATGTGGTTATTTGATTGTGGCTGTACATTGGAGCGCCTTGACTCCTCCAAAGCATGCTAAGGAACACAGGACCTGATGAGCAAAAATATTAGAAATCTCTTGTTTAGAATAGTTTGGAGGAATCAGTTGCTCCAGATTTACCAACAGTGTACTAGTCTATCCCCTTAAACCCAACCCCTCTTATCCAATTTCCTTTTCCCAGTTCCTTGCTCAGCTGAACATGTGTTAGTTAGTTACCTTTTTAAAGTTTAGAGTAACGAATGACGTTCTTTTTTAACGCAACTTAAGGGGATGTGGGATTAGGGGGACAGGCTGGGGGGAGGGTTTAGGGGGTGCGGGAATAGAGGGACAGGCTTGGGGTTGGTAGAAAGCAAGTCCCCCTATTCCTGCACTGTAGTGTGGTAGTGATGTGGTAGTAGTTTTTGTAGTGATTGTAATAGTGGTTGTGGTAGTGGGTATGGAAGGATATTGTACCGAGGATGGCTGTGGTAGTGGTTGTGGTTGTGGTGGTAGTGGTTGAGGCAGTAGTAGTAGTTGAGGTAGTGAGTGTGGAAGGGTATTTTACGGAGGATGGCTGAGGGAAGCGTGGAATGACAGGTCGTAAAAAGTTTAATGGTGTACGGAAGTGGGTGAATATAATGCTGATGGAAATACAGGTGTTTTACGTTAATTAAAGAGAAATACAGGTGTTTTACGTTAATTAAAGAGAAATACAGGTGTTTTACGTTAATTAAAGAGAAATACAGGTGTTTTTCGTTAATCAAAGAGAAATACAGGTGTTTTTACGTTAATTAGAGAGAAATACAGGTGTTTTTACGTTAATTAGAGAGAAATCGTATCCAAAATCTATCCAATGAAGCTGTGATTGAGTTGCTCGTAAAAATATAATATAAATAAGTGTTGTGTAAAAAAATGGATTGATTGAGTTGGTGAGGGTTATCGTGTAATGCCCTAAAAGAATGTATGTAGTGTTTTATTCTGAACACACACACACTCACTCATATACTCATATTCACACACATACACATACACATAAAATACACGCACGTATACGCATATTCACACACATACTCACACACGCTTTCATACACACACACACACACACACACACACACACACACACACACACATTCAAACTCACTCACACACACATACATATATACAGAGAGAGAGAGAGTAGAGAGTAGAAGAAGCTAGTTAGGGAGGGGTGACAACCAGGCCTCAGGCACAGCTTTGAATGTGGCTAGTGGTGTGTTGGAGTGTATGTGTCTGTGTTGGAGTGTGTGTGTGTGTGTGTTGACTCCATCACACACACACACAAAGGAAGAATGAGAAGGATAGACTGATGAAGGGAGGTTATGAAAGGTACAGTAGGGTAAAGAGTTACATAGTTACATAGAATCACAGACCACAACAGACCTTACGATACACACGGGGTGATCTGGTGGAAAATGAATTTCTCCCCAGTGATAGTCGTAGATAAGGATAGTAAAGTAGAAGGCTCTCTCCTCACCCTCCACTCCCTCCGGTCTAAACCGTACAGGAAATAAAGTCAGGAGTCAGAACCTTGTGGGGTTGGTAGAGAAAACTCCACAAGGAAATTTTATAGGAAAGATAGAAAGTAGTTGAAATTTGGCTAACTTGCCACCTGTAATGGGAAAAAATTATTCATTAGTAAACATCGAAAGTCGGGGATTAGACGCAAGGTGTTTATCTAAGTGACGTTTGAAGCTGTCTACGGTATTACAGTCTATTACGTTACGGAGAAACCCATTCCATAAGTTGATGACTCTGTTAAAAAAGATATTCTTGGATTCGTGTGAATTAAAAGATCTACCTATGATTTTGCAGCCGTTACCTCTCGTGTAGTTTGATTGGTCGATAGTGAAATATTTGTTGCAGTTCATATTATCTGTTAATATTAAATAAACTATAGGTATAGTTTATAATGGTTGTGGGATATAAATTACGGAAGTGAGTTCGTATATAAGAAACTGAAACAGTGAAACAGTATAACTCGTTGGATAGCATAACGAGTGAGTGAGGGAGGGAGTCACTGGGAGTGACGTCATAGGTAGGCCAAGTGACGGCTGGTGTTCTTTGTCTGCCAACGAGAAGGGCAGTCAGAGGGTAGAGGTGATAGCAAGGAGTGCTCACCACACGGAGTTACAATGAAGATAAGTGGACAGTGAGTTCTGATACAGAGAACGATATGAAGACCTGGCCAGGCAGAATATGTGATGATCGTGTCCACTGATAATGAATTAAGATTTGACAATATAAGCAAGAAGAGAAACAGTAAACTGGCGAGTACAAAAACAAGTGAACTAACATTATCCATGCCTTTGATTATTTTGAATACCTGGATTAAGTCGCCTCTCAATCCACGTTGTGCTAATGGGAATAGATTTAAATAATTTAGCTGCTCCTCATACGTTTTGTTTCTTAGAATTGGTATAATTTTAGTAACAATACGTTTGACTCGTTCCAATTTTGATATATCTTTCTGGTAGTACGGGCACTAAGCTTGGACATAATATTCCATAAGGGGACGGACCAAGGAATTATACAAAGTGCGGATTGTGTCTTTGGACTTATACTTGAATGCTCTGCCAATAAAGCCGATAGTTTTATTTGCTTTCTTAATTACTTCCGTACTCTGCTGACTGGATTTTAGGTTACTTGATATTGTTTCCCCTAGGTCTGTCCCTTGATCCACGCTTTTAAGTTGATTACCAATTAACGAGTAGTTTGCTGTTACGTTACGATGTCCGATGTGGAGCACTTTATATTTATCTGCATTGAAGGACATTTGCCAAGTTTTCGCCCAATTCGACAATTTATCGAGATTATCTTGCATTTCTTTAGTTTGTGCGTTAGTGAGTACTGTATTTGCAATTTTAGTGTCATCGGCAAACTTCGATATTATGCATGAGAGGCCTTCATCTATGTCGTTTATGTAAACTAGGAATAGGATTGGCCTTAAAACTGACCCTTGTGGCACCCCGCTCGTAACGCCAGTCCAATTAGATGATTTTCCATTTATTACCACTCATTGTTTGGTTTCTTAGCCAGTTCTCTATCCATCTTATGGTATCGCCTTGAATTCTGTGTGATAATTTAGTTATTAAGCGTTTATGGGGAATTTTGTCAAAGGCTTTTTGGAAATCTAGATAAATTATGTCTACTGCTTTACTATTATGATATTCGTTAAAAATGTCATTTAAAAGTCTAATAGATTTGTTAGGCAAGAGCGTTTACTTCGTAAACCGTGTTGAGTGTCTCTAAGTAGGTTGTTTTCCTCTGAATGATTTGTAAGTTTATCTCGTATGATTGTCTCTAGCATTTTGCATACTATATATATATATAACAAGCACATCATAAACAGAAAGAAAAAGAAAGGAGGGTTTGGACGCCCCTTCGACCCCCAGCCATCCCTACTTTTTTTGTCTGTTTACGATGTTCTCTCTCTCTCTCTCTCTCTCTCTCTCTCTCTCTCTCTCTCTCTCTCTCTCTCTCTCTCTCTCTCTCTCTCTCTCTCTCTCTCTCTCTCTCTCTCTCTCTCTCTATCTATCTATCTATCTATCTATCTATCTCTATCTCTATCTCTATCTCTATCTCTATCTCTATCTCTATCTCTATCTCTATCTCTATCTCTATCTCTATCTCTATCTCTATCTCTATCTCTATCTCTATCTCTATCTCTATCTCTATCTCTATCTCTATCTCTATCTCTATCTCTATCTCTATCTCTATCTCTATCTCTATCTCTATCTCTATCTCTATCTCTATCTCTATCTCTATCTCTATCTCTATCTCTATCTCGTCCCCTACATGGTCTTTCAGGCCTAGGGGAGTCTTGTCTTTTCATCCTCAATCTTAACTTCCTAGAGTAAAGTGTCGTGAGAATGTTAATATTATGCTCACTCAAAATTTCACCCTCATTCCTATAGATCAAATCGACCAAAAAAAAAATAATAATAATAAAAAAAAAGTATCCACTTCTGAGTAGTTTTTATTTATTTTTATTTTATTATTATTATTATTTTTTTTTTCAATAATAGTTTCGTTTCCCGTCTCATGTTTAAGGAAGTTGTTGTTTTAAAGGGTAGGTATATTTTATAAGGGGATTATTAGACGGTATGAGGAGAGAGAAAGAGAGAGAGAGAGAGAGAGAGCAGCTAATGAGACAAAACACCCACAGGGCTCTCTTATACAATCTCACTCTACTTTACCACCTCTCTCTCTCTCTTTTTCACTCTTTTTTCTCTTCTCTTTCTCTCTTCTCTTTCTCTCTTCTCTATCCTTATCTACGACTATCACTGGGGAGAAATTCATTCTCTACCAGTAGCCTTCTAATCAGATCACCCCGTGTGGACCGTGTGTTGTGGTATGTGATTCTATGTAACTCTATGTAACTTTCTCTTTCTCTCTCTCTCTCTCTCTCTCTCTCTCTCTCTCTCTCTCTCTCTCTCTCTCTCTCTCTCTCTCTCTCTCTCTCTCTCTCTCTCTCTTTTATCTCACTTTCTCGTCATTATTCTGGAAGTACTGCCATGAATTATTATTGTCCACATTTTCTGTATACTATAGGAGTGAATTAGTGAAAATGAGAGTAAATATGTGAGATTGAGAGTAAAATTTGTGAGATTGAGAGTAAAATTTGTGAGAGTGAGTGCCTATGTGAGAATGAGTGAATTTGAGAATGAGAATGAATTTGTGAGAATGAGTGAATTTGTGAGTGAGTGAATTTGAGAATGAGAGTGAATTTGTGAGATTGATAGTGAATTTGTGAGATTGATAGTGAATATAATAATAATAATAATAATAATAATAATAATTAACGGTTTATTTACATGGCAGTCAGAGACTGAAAATATACATAGGGGAAAAAATTACATTAATATTAATTCTAATTCTAAGATCTATGGGCTACAACTTGGAGAAATACAGTACTATAGTTAATTTAATTCTCATAAATTCTCATATGTGAGATTGAGAGTGAAATTTGTTAGTGAGTGAAATTTGTGAGTGAGTGAAATTTGTGAGTGACATAATGAATGAGTGAAAATGAGATAACATAAATAAAAATGAGTGAATGAATGAGTGAAAATAAGATAATAAATAAGTGAAAATGAGATAACAAATAAGAGAGAATGCGAGAATGAATGAGTGACAAAGCGAATGAGAGAATACGAGTTCAATTGAGTTAGAGAGAGAGAGAGAGAATGAGAGTAAACCTGCTTTGTATGCTTCCCGTAACCCAACACCAACAATTAACAGTTTTTCTATAATTTATGTGTGTGTTTTCATATGTACAGTCGCGGTCAAATATAATCATCCATATAGGGGTAACTTACGTAAGAGTTTGACAGCTTCCCTCTGTTTCTAAGATGATAAACTTTCTAATAATTAGGATAAAAACCATATTTTAATTTAATACAATCACCTACGCACTACTTAGTACTTAAAACAATAAAAAAAAAACAATATGTGAACGTGAAAACATTAGACAGTAAATAGTTTGAGATACCCGTATGTAGATGATTATTATTGACCGCGACTGTATGTAGTATCGTGCAGTTTAAGGTATAAATATTGGAGATAAATGAGTCCTTCAAATATTGCCACGAAACACCAACTATAATATGGAAGAAAGCTTGTTTCGTGGCATAGTCAGGAGGAATCAGAAGTCCCCATATTTTTGTACACGTTCACAGGGTCATTAAATAATAAATAGTTCACCAGGCAGGCACACCTAAAGGAAAAAAGGAAATTATAAAAGAAAAATAGTAATAGAAAAAAAAAAAATAATAATAATAATAATAATAATAATTCCATAACCTACCCGCCCCAGTTCCTCATCAGGCGCCTTGAATTCAACACCACCTTCAATTATTATTCCAGTCCCACGAAAAAGGCTCAGTAATTTTGGTGTGAATAGGGTAATCTATCCCTGACAATGAGAAGCTTATTATTATCAGACCCAATACAGAAAACCTAATTTATTTAGTTTTGAGAAAGTTAAGAAGTGTCCAACAACAAATGTTTAGGCACCATAATTATTGAGCAGAATATATTTGTTTATGTTTTGACTATGTTTGGTTATGTTTTATGAGAATTAAATGCTGAAAGGTGCTTGCTTATTGTCCACACCTGTGAAAAATATTAGTAAAAGTAATTAGAGAGGGACAAAATTCATGACCAATTTCGTCCAAGTGCTTCCAGTTTTGCATGTATTTTTTTTTTATCTTTACACAGTATTACCAATTCAATTATACACTCCACAAAAAATATTATTATTATTAATTAGGTTACTTGACCGTGGGTCTTTGCATATATAGCCTACCACAATATCTTTTTGCTGTATTTTTTGTCTTAAACTGAACATACTATAATGAAATGCATCTTTTCTATCTCATTTTGTTGTGGACAGTAGTAGTTAGCGAAGACCAGAAATTCAGACCCCTCTTCCCAATCTATAGAATGGGTTACACTAGGTTGGATTAGGTACATTATAGTATATTACACTCTTGGGAGTACACGATGGACCAGGTGAAAACATTATTATTCCCATTAGAGGCACTGATTATCTTTCGTAGTCTAAATTACTCCCAGAGTGTAAAAGAATCTAGTGAGTAAATCTGAAAAGTTTGAAAACCCAGGGTGTCTGTAGGGTGACTGGGGTATACTTTTCACAGATACACATTACACAGGATTCTAAACTTCTAAATACACAGGGTTTTCAATGCCAGGGACTACCAGGGTGTAATGTGGCTGAGGTATACACTTTCTACACACACGCTGAGCTCCAAATACACAAGGTTTTCAATGCAATAAGGCCACGACGAGAATATACTACTGTTTGGGATTACGCCCCTTAGTGTCTCATCTCAGTTGTTCCAGTGATGTCGCATAATACGATACCAAGTTGAAGGCACGTCCTCTTCTACAACACACTCGTTACACATGGTTTATTTTCCTTGCACACACACACACACACACACATATGTACTCTCTCACTCATAAGCTCACATACAACGCTACACACACACACATATGTATTCTCTCACATATAAGCACACACACACACACACAGAGACACACACACACACGCATTATAATCAAATTCGCATTAACTTTCCGCACACACATAATTTTTCTCACACACAAACGCTTAGTGAGGCTACACACACACACAGACACACACATACATACATATAGACACACAGACACATTCCATTTTCCATGCACATACACACGTACTCTGTTCTTGCCGTTGCTGTCCTTTCTTTCCTCTTACCCTTCTCTTTACTGCTAAAGTTCTGGCTTTATTGTGCGATAGTGGCTCCCTTCTCTGCCCTCTCTCTCTCTCTCTCTCTCTCTCTCTCTCTCTCTCTCTCTCTCTCTCTCTCTCTCTCTCTCTCTTTCCTTTATCTTCTCTCTCTCTTTTATCTTCTCTCTCACTTTTATCTTCTCTCTCTCTCACTCTCTCTCTCTCTCGTATAGGCTAGATGCTGGCTGAATAATATATAAACATGATATCATTTGTAGTATCTGAGAAGCTTAGTACTACTGGCGCTACAATATTCTGCTACCATTACGCATACACTGAAATAATAATGTAACACAATAACCTAATGTGCCGGAAAAGGTGTATGGAAAGGTTCTTACTGAGATATTTATTGAAGTAAGAGGGAGTACGGTTGGCGGAGCTGGGGGATTTGAAGGGATAGAGAGGGTACATGAACCAGCTCTTTGCAATTAAGTCCACAATGAAGAAATATCTATAGGAAACGACAGGAAGTTGTTTTGCCGCTGCTTTCATAGACTTGGAAAAGGTATATGATAGATAGATAGGATAGATAGGGGTAGATAGAAGGGATTTAAAGGGAGAACCTGTTTATGATAAATTGGAGGGCTACCGGTACTGATTCCTCCAACCTGACTCGGGAAACAAATTAGCTTAATGTTCCGAATAGAGGATTTGTTTCTTGACCTCGTTTGAAGGCTGAATACAATACCTTTCCAATTTATCGTCACTAGTTTCTCCCCTTAATTAAGGATTGTATATAATTATGATATAAGGTGTTTATGGACGGTTGTTGAAGGGAATTATAAATGGGAAAGAGCATGTGTGAGGGGAGACGGCAATCAAGGTGAAAACTCTGATATCAGTGCTATAAATGTGGGATTTTAGCCTGGGTGTGTGATGTCACTGTGGTTGTTCTATCTAGCATGGAATGGATAAAATGACTGACAAATATTTCAGTCTTGTCAACACTGATGTACCATGTATGCTTCAGACACTTGGACATTTAATAAGTCACAACAGTAAAAAACAGGTGATGTGAAAATGAGTTGCATGAGAGGATCATTTGATAGGAGAAGGTGGGATGAGAAAATAATCACTGCACGTGAGAGGTAACTTCTTATGTTTAAAACTGTTTTATCAGAATTAGTGTAACTGGTACGACTATCTATCCTATCCTGAATAGTTTGATGAAAACACGCATATCACATTGCTATATTTGGCATCCTTGATTATTAAGTGTTTATCGTTGAATAAATAGGAAGCATTTTAGTGAACGGTTTATATAGATATTTCGAGTTTCATTGTGTTCAGTACCGTAATTAAACATGTCTGTCTGTATGAGTTGGCAAATAAGAAGAGTGAAAATCATACACTCTACTGACGTCTGTACTTGTTCCCTCCATCTCTACCTCTTCCCTCCATCACTACCTCTTCCCTCCATCTCTACCTGTTCCCTCCATCTCTACCTGTTCCCTCCATCTCTACCTTCCTCAATCTCAACCTTCCTCCATCTGTACCTCCTCCCTCCATCTGTACCTCCTCCCTCACCCTTCCCACTCCCTCACCCTTCCCACTCCCTCACCCTTCCCACTCCCTCTTCCCACTCCCTCTTCCCACTCCCTTCCCACTCCTTCTACCCTCACCCCTCACCTTCCCCCTTCACAATCCCCTTTCCTTCCTGTGACACAAAATTAATATATTTGTCCTCCCCCCACCCTCACCCTCCCCCCCTTCCCCTCCCCCCCAGACCCACCCTGCGGAGTCCACTTAAGTGTGGCTTGAGGGTGGACGAGAGAAAGGGAAGGAGGAAAAGTGGGAGGGGAGAGAGGGAAGGAGAAAAGGTTGGAGAGGGAAGGAGAGAGAGGGAAGGAGGAGAGAGAGAAAAATAGAGAGAGGGTAGAAGGAAGAAAGGTTGGAGAGAGAGACAGAGAGAGAGAGAGGGGGAAGGAGGAAAGGTTGGAGAGGGAAGGAGAGAGTGAGAGAGAGAGAGAGAAGAGAGAGAGAGAGATGGGGAGGAGGAAAGGTAGGAGAGGGAATAAACAGTAAAAAAGGAAAGAGAGAGAAATGGAGAAGGAAAAAATGTAGGAAATATGAGAGAGAGAGAGAGAGAGAGAAAAAGAGAGAGAAAACGAAAGAGTAAGGGGGAAGAAGGGGATAAAAATTATAATTATGTAGGAGAGGAAGTAGAATCCGAGCAGAGATACATACATACATGAAGAAAGCGAGGAGTGTCACAAGAACATATAATAATAATAATTTTTTAAAGATAGTTGTCTCTTATTCCCGTTTCATTCGAGATACAGATAGATAGAGAAAATAAGAGATAGATAGACAGGCACACACACAGATACAGAACGACACACACACACACACACACACACACACACACACACACACACACACATACACACACATATATATATACGTACGCACATAATGATACACCGACACACACACACACACGTACGAACATAACGACACACACACAAACAAATACACACACAATCACAAACAAACACACACAAATAGATATATATAAAAATAGATGAAAACAAAAGAGGGAGGAGAGAACAGAGGGGAGGCTAACGAAAGGGAAAAGGGAAGGAAATTGAGGGAAGGGGAAGCAGAGGAGGGGAAGTGAGGGGAGAGGTAAACAAGTAGTGGTTCTTTCTCCTCCATCCTTCCTCTCCCTCTCTTCCCTCCCCTCCCCTCCCCTCTCTTCCTCTCCCCTCTCTTCCTCTCTCTCTCCCTCCCCTCCCCTCCTGAAACGCATGGTGAGAGCTGCCTCGGGAAAGAAAATGACACACACACACACATACACAGAGAGAGAGAGAGAGAGAGGTGGAAGGAAGGGCAGGGAAAACACACACACACACACACATACACATACACATACACACACATAGAGAGAGAGAGAGAGAGAGAGAGAGAGAGAGAGAGAGGTGGAAGGAAGGGCAGGGAAAACACACACACACAGAGTGAGAGAGAGAGAGAGGGGGGGGGGGTGGAGGGAAGCAAGCAAGGGAGGTGGTAGGTATGCAGTGAAATAGTCCGAGAGGAGAGCAAGCAAGCAGACAGACAGGCAGACAGACAGACAGACAGACAGACAGACAGGCAAACAGGGGGGCAGCCAGGGAGATAGACGAGGAGCAGAGGAAATCGGGTAAGGCAGGCAGAGAGATAGGCAGGTAGGCAGGCAGATAGAGGAAGAGGAGAAGGGGAAATAAGTGAGGCAGGTTAGGCAGAAAGGTAGACAGGCAGGCAGGGAGGCAGGGAGATAGATTTGGAGGAGAGGAGATAACCGAGTGAATCAGTGAATCAGTGAGACGAGGAAACTGAAGATAAAGAAGGAATAAAGACCAATATCCAAACCCAAGAAGAAGGGAAATAGGAGAATGAAGAAGAAAAATGAATAAGTAAGAAAGTAAAAAAGTAAGAAAGTAAATAAGTGAAACTGTAAATAAGTGAGAAAGTAAATAAGTAAATAAATAGATAAGTAGAAAGTAAATAAGTAAGGAAGTAAATAGATAAGTAAGAAAGTAAATAAGTAAGAAAGTAAATAAGTAAGGATGTAAATAAGTAAGTAAGAAAGTTAATAAGCAAGAAAGTTAACAAGTAGAGAAGTAAAAAGTAAGAAGGTAAACAAGCAAGAAAGTAAACAAGTAAAAAAGTAAGTAAATAAGGATATTAAGTGAATAAAAATAGGGTGGTTGGAATCGTATAAATTATGGATACTGTAAGATTCTTCCATTCTATACAGTCATGACAGGAAACACAGATTATGAAATCAATTTTTATATATATAGGGGAAGAGGTGGTGAAGGGGTGGGGTTTGATATATTTCCTGACATGGTATGGTTAGGTTAGGTTAGGTTAGGTTAGGTTAGGTTACATGTAGGTTAGGTGTAGGGAGAGAGGGTGGGAGTTTGGGGTTTGGTCCATTTCTTGATATAATTATTATTGTTTGGAGGAATTAGTTTCACTCCTATTTACCAGCAAAAGAGAGAGAGAGAGAGAGAGAGAGAGAGAGAGAGAGAGAGAGAGAGAGAGAGAGAGAATGAATGCAAAAATGAAAGAGAGAGAGAGAGAGAGAGGGAAAGTGTGAGAGAGAGAGGAAAAAAAGGAAGGAAAGAAAGAATGAATGAATAAATGAAAGAGAGAGAAAGTGAGAAAGGGAGAACGTGAGAGAAAGAGAGAGAGAACGAAGGAAAGACTGTTCAGGAAATCTCTCCGTGGTTGGTAAATTGAGGGTAAAATGTAAAGGAGAAACTGAGCGAATTATCCAAACGTAAGAGGGAGGAAAATTGGAATACAAAGAGAGAAGAGAGAAGAATGAGAGAAAGTGAATGAGGGAGGGAGGGAGGGAGGTAGTGAATGAGAGAGAAACAGTGAGTGAGAGTGAATGAGAGTGAGAGAGTGAATGAGAGAGTGACTTGTGGTTGAGATAAGAAGGTGAGGTACCATACATACTCTTTCTTGTTGGTGTTGCGAGTCCTCCAAACTATGCCACGAAACACACGGCCTTAATGGGGGGAGGGGGGATGTATCTGTTTGGTGGCCTAATTTGGAGGAATCAGTAGCCCTCAAAGGCATCCCTAACGTTGTTGTTGTTGTCGTCAGGGTTATGGGAGATTAATTTTCTTTTCCTGGTTTTTTTTTTTTTTTTTTTTGAAAGGTCATTGAATTCCTACAAACTATGCCACGAAACAGATCCCTAATTTCTATACTATTGAGAGGGTGAGGGTGTTTTTTTCTGGTACAGTTGGGAGTGATCAGTAGTCTCCCAATTTAGTCTCCCAATTTAGTCTCCCAATTTAGTCTCCCAATTTAGTCTCCCAATTTAGTCTCCCAATTTAGTCTCCCAATTTGCCAACAAGACTGTCTCCTTAATTAATGACCCTGTGATCGTGTATGGAAATTGGAGGCTTTTGATTTCTCCTGACTATGCCACGAAACAAGCTCCTTCAATCAATGTACAGTAGGTGGGAATTGGAGGCTTCTGATTTCTTCTGACTATGCCACGAAACAAGCTCCTTCAATGTACAGTATAGGTGGTGTTTCGTGGCAATGTTTGAAGGACTGACTAAACCTCCAATTTAATTTTTCTTACTACAACATCTTGTGGATAAAACAACTTAACTTCCTCTCCTGTTGTTGATTTACTCCCTGAGGTTGTGTGCTGTCCTTCCATTTCCTTCTCATTGTTCCCTATATATACATTCCTATCTTGGTACACTTGCCTCCTCTCAAAGTTTTAGTTCACTCTCACTGCCATTTCTCTCTCTCTGTATCCTATTTCTCTCTTCCTTCAATTTTTATCTCCCCTCAATTTCTCTCTCCCTGTCATTTCTCGCTTTCTCTCTCCCTGTCATTTCTCGCTTTCTCTCTTCTGTCATTCCTCTCTTTCTCCCATTTCTCTCTCTCTTTCCCATTTCACTCTATCTCTCCCATTTCTCTCTCTCTTTCCCATTTCACTCTATCTCTCCCATTTCTCTCTCTCTTTCCCATTTCACTCTATCTCTCCCATTTCTCTCTTTCTCTCTCCCTCCCATTTCATTCTCTCTGCATTTCTCTCTCAAGTTTCTCTCTCCCTTCCATTTCTCTCTCCCTCCAACCGAATTCTCTCTCCCTCCAATTCCTCTCTCCTTTCCATTCCTCTTTCCCTCCCATTCTTCTCTCCCTCCCATTCCTCTCTCCCTCCCATACAAATCTCTCTCCCTCCCACACAAATCTCTCTCCCTCCCATTCTTCTCTCCTTTCCCATTTCCCTTTCCCTTCCCCTCCTCTGCGATAAAGTTTGCTCCCGTGACTTGTTGAAGCTCTTTCCCTCTCACTCTCTCTCTCACTCCCCCTCCCCCTCTCACTCTCTCTCTCTCTCTCACTCCCTCTCATTCTCTCTCACTCACTCTCCCTCCCTCTCTTCCTCTTACTCTCTCCCTGCATCTCTCCTCCACACATACACTCCCATGCAATCACTTTTTCTTTCACTGCATCTCTCTCTCTCTCTCTCTCTCTCTCTCTCTCTCTCTCTCTCATACTTCCTTACCCCTTTTTCTTTCACCTTTACTCTCCCTCCCCTCTCCCTAAATCACTCTTCCACCCACACATACCCTCACTTTTGCTTTCACCTTTACTCTCCTTCCACTCCTGTCTATATGACTCTCTCTCTCTCTCTCTCTCTCTAAGAGTAAAGCAGTAGACATAATTTATCTAGATTTCCAAAAAGCCTTTGACCAAGTTCCCCATAAACGCTTAATAACTAAATTAAAATCCCACAGAATCCTAGGCGATACCATAAGATGGATAGAGAACTGGCTCAGAAGCCGAAAACAACGCGTGATAATAAATGGAAAATCATCTAATTGGACTGGAGTTACGAGCGGGGTGCCACAAGGGTCAGTTTTAGGGCCAATCCTATTCCTAGTTTACATAAACGACATAGATGAAGGTCTCTCATGCATAATATCGAAGTTTGCCGATGACACTAAAATTGCAAATACAGTACTCACTAATGCACAAACTAAAGAAATGCAAGATAATCTCGATAAATTGTCGAATTGGGCAAAAACTTGGCAAATGTCCTTCAATGCAGATAAATGTAAAGTACTCCACGTCGGACATCGTAACGTAACAGCAAACTACTCGTTAAATGGTAATCAACTTAACAGCGTGGATCAAGGGACAGACTTAGGGGTAACAATATCAAGTAACCTAAAACCCAGTCAGCAGTGTACGAAAGTAATTAAGAAAGCAAATAAAACTATCGGCTTTATTGGCAGAGCATTCGAGTATAAGTCCAAAGACACAATCCTCACTTTGTATAATTCCTTGTTCCGTCCCCTTATGGAATATTGTGTCCAAGTCTGGTGCCTGTACTACCAGGAAGATATAGCAAAATTGGAACGAGTCCAACGTAGAGTTAATAAAATGATACCAAGTCTAAGAAACAAAACGTATGAGGAGCGGCTAAGTGATCTAAATCTATTCTCATTAGCACAACGTGGATTGAGAGGCGACTTAATCCAGGTATTCAAAATAATCAAAGGCATAGATAATATCGACTGCAGCAAATATTTCACTATCGACCAATCAAACTACACGAGAGGTAACGGCTGCAAAATCATTGGTAAATCTTTTAATTCACACGAATCCAAGAATTTCTTTTTTAATCGAGTCGTCAACTTATGGAATGGGCTTCCCCGAAACGTAATAGACTGTAATACCGTAGACAGCTTCAAACGTCGCTTAGATAAACACCTTGTGTCTAATCCCCGACTTTCGATGTTTATTAATGAATAATTTTTGCCCATTACAGGTGGCAAGTTAGCCAAATTTCAACTACTTTCTATCTTTCCTATAAAATTTCCTTGTGGAGTTTTTTCTGCCAACCCCACAAGGTTCTGACTCCTGACTTTATTTCCTGTACGGTTTAGGCCGGAGGGAGTGGAGGGTGGGGAGAGAGCCTTCTACTTTGCTATCTTTATCTACGACTATCACTGTGGAGAAATTCATTCTCCACCAGTAACCTTCTAATCAGATCACCCCGTGTGGACCGTAAGGTCTGATGTGGTCTGTGATTCTATGTAACTCTATGTAACACACACACACACACACACACACACACACACACACACACACTCTTCCTTACCCCTTCATCTTTCACCTTTACTCTCCTTCTATTCCTCTTCATCCTATTTGCTCTCATTGTGATGTTTTATCATATCTCTTTCTTACTCTCTTTACCTCTGCTTGCTTCTCTCTTCCTTCTCTACTTATCTTCCATCACTACCTCCGTTGTTTTCAGCTTCCTTCCTTCCCTACTTCCCTTTGTTATTCTCCCTTTCTTATCCTTTTTCTCTATGCTTCTCCATTTCCTTCCCTCCTTCCCTCCCACTGTGATTCTCTCTTTCCTTCCTTCCTTCCTTCCCTCTGTGATTCTCCCTTCCTTCCTTCCTTTCCTTATTCCGTGCATTTCCCTTTCCTTTCTTCCTTCCTTCTTTCCCTCCCTCCTCCCTCTGTTAGTCCTCTCCTATCTCCATGCTCCTCCCTTCCTTCCCTTCCTTCCTTCCTCCCTACCCTTCTTCTCCCTTCCCTCTCTCCATGGATCTCCCTCTTCTCCCTTCCCTTCCTTCCTTCCTTCCTTCCTTCCTTCCTTCCTTCCTACCTTTCTTCCTTCCTTCCTTCCTTCCTACCTTCCTTCCTACCTTCCTACCTTCCTTCCTTCCTACCTTCCTTCCTTCCTACCTTCCTTCCTTCCTACCCTTCTTCTCCCTTCCCTCTCTCCATGTATCTCCCTCTTCTTCCTTCCTTCCTTCCTATCCTCATTCCATGCTTCTCCCATCCCTTCCTTCCCCTCCCTGGCCCCACCTCAGATAAGACTATACCCCGGGATCAGGCGAGTATATCATCTTCGTGTACACAGGCAGAGCGCAGAGCCAGGCACCACCAACCAGCTATAGGGCAGGAACGCTGAATACAAAGGCAGGCCAAGGAATACAAAGCCAGGCACGGGAATATAGATCAGATTACAGGAAATGCAAAGGGATAGACAGGAATACACGGGATTACAGATTAGATTACAAGCAGGTAAAGGGATACACAGAAATATACAAGAATACATAAGAATACAAATTAATTAACAGGTAAGCAAAAGGATACACAGAAATACACAGGAATACAAAGGAATACAGATTAATACACAAGAATACAAAGGAATACACAGGAATACAAACAGCAACATCAGACTTATAAATTGGTTCTAATACGAGGCTGTTTAGGTGTAAGCCACTAACTAATAGAAGGGAAGGAAAAGGATAGAATAGATGAGGAAATGGGTAGTGGGGGAGGAGCAAGTGTGAGGGAATTGTGAGGGAAGGAAGAAAAGGGAGAGGTGTAAGGGAGGGGAGAGGTGTGAGGGAGTGTGAGGGAAGGAAGAAAGGGGAGAATAGGAGGGAGGGGAGAAGTGTGAGGGAGGGGAGAGGTGTGAGGGAGGGGAGAGGTGTGAGGGAGTGTGAGGGAAGGAAGAAAAGAGAGGAATATGTTAGGAAGGGAGAATAGGAGGGAGGAAAGAGGTGTGAGGGAAAGGGATTATTGAAGGAATGGGAGATGGGAGTGTGAGGCAAAGAGAGGCGAAAGAAAATTGGAGAGAGAGAGAGAGAGAGAGACAGAGAGAGAGAGAGAGAGAGAGAGACGATAAGGAAAGATGAAGAGGGTGAGAGACAATACCAGGTACAGTAGTTGAGAGAGAGAGAGAGAGAGAGAGAGAGAGAGAGAGAGAGAGAGGAGTCACAGAAGTAAGACATTTAAGGTTACCGTATCAGATTTTTTTCAGCTTTCTGTTTTTTTTGTTTTTGTTTTTTTAATCTCCTTGCTTCCTCTCGTGTCATATCTCTAGCCTCCCCTTTCTCTCCTCTCATATCTCTCCCCTCCCCCTTCTCCCATTCACCTTCCTCCCCTCCCACTTCCCATATATCCCTTTCTCCCCTCCTATCATTACTTTACTTCATTCTCTCTCTCTCTCCCTACTGCTCCCTCCTCCCTTCTGCTCTCTCCTCCTTCCTCCCTTCTCCTCCCTCCTTCTCCTCTCCTCCTTCCTCCATTCTTTTCTTCCTTCTTCTGTCTTTTGTCTCTTCTTCCTTCTTCAATTCTTTTATTCCTTATTCATTAATTCTCTTCCTCATCCTTCCTCCATTCTCTTCCTCCCTTGTCTCTCCTCTTCCTTCGTCCTTATTCCTTCTCTCTGCCTTCCTCTTTCTCCTTTTCTCCTCCTCATTTCACAGTTATCTTCTTCCTTCCTACCTCCTCTCTTTTCTCATTCTCTCTTCCTGTTGTCTGTGGTGATGTGGGCAGTGCTTGAAGGGTTTGGGCGCCCCTTCGGCCCCAGTCATGCCCCTTCAGTTTTTCAATTGAAGAGGTAATGTTGCACTACACAAATTATACCCGTCAACACACACACACACACACACACACACACACACACACACACACACACACACACACACACACATAATTATATACAAACACACACACACAAAAAGTTTAATATTCATGCCAAATTTCTTAAAAAAAAAAAAAAAAAAAAAAAAAAAAAAAAAAAAAATGACTGGAGGAGTGTTTATATATATACTGACTGTGTCGTTGGTACAGTTCTGGCAGCAGCGGCCAGGGTTAATGAAAATTAAATAGAAAAGTTGGAGCTTAGCTAATTTACAGACGTCTGGTAAGTATGAGAAAATTAGCTTCCCTCACCAAACTTCTTGCATAAATACAGACAAGGCTGGGGGGGGAGGGGGGGTCGCTGCTCCCTGTGTTCACCCAAAGGTTAAAACACGGGGTATTTTTAGAAGGGTGACTGCTCCGTGTGTTCAGCCAAAAGTTTAAAAACGTGGTATTTTTAGAATGGGGGAAAAATAGATATATATATAAAAATAGGAAAAATGGGTAATTCGAATAGCAAGTCACGTGCATAAAATAGGCAGGGTGGTTGCTGCTCCGTGTGTTCAGCCAAAGGTTAAAACACGGGGTATTTTTAGAATGGAGGAAAAAATAGAAATAGAAAACAAAAATAGAAAAAAGGTAAATAGATAATAGGTAAAAATAGGTAAAATAGGCAAATTACATACATACGTGGTATTTTTAGAATGGGAAGAATGGGATGCTCTTGGGAAGTGCATGGTTCTCAACTCGTTTTTGTCCATGAACCACTAACGCAATAACAAAAAAATGTCTTGGACCATTTGAATTTTGAATGTCATCTCTGTGGTAATTCATGACTATAGTTTACATTATCACCGCAGTATTTGAATGTTGTGTAAATATTTTTTTCGAGGAAGAGCACAATTCTGGCCATCTCGGGTTACTGTTAAGGGGATAGTATACTTTTGGTACATTGGAGTGCCTTGATTCCTGCAAAGTATGCCACGAAACAGAACCAAATGGACAAATATAATGGTGTTCTGTTGCTTGGATTAGTTTGGAGAAATCATTATCTACAAAAAAGCCAGAACTATACTCTCCCCTTAAGGGTGTCCAGTATACAGACGTCCCGGGCGTTTTGGGACTTGCTATCGGAAAAGTCACCATGGACCAACAGTAGTCTATGAACCACGAGTTGAGAACCACTGCTCTTGGGGGGAAAAAATAGTAAAATAGAGAGACAGAAGGAGAGAGAGACAGAAGGAGAGAGAGACAGAAGGAGAGAGAGACAGAAGGAGAGAGAGAGAGACAGAAGGAGAGAGAGAGAGAGAGAGAGAGAGAGAGAGAGAGAGAGAGAGAGAGAGCATGCAAAGAAGGAAAGAGGAGGAGGAATGGAGAATGGTTAAGAAGTCAATGCACATAACTTGAGAAGGGAGATTGGGGGGGGGGGGCGAAGGTCTGTGGTAAAAAGAGGAGGAAGATTTGGTGGGGGGGGAGAGAGAGGGAGAGAGGGTGGGGGGGGGGAGGGAGGGAGAGAGAGGGTGGGGGGGTGTGGGGACAGGAGGTAGGTAGGTATTCAAAGGAGATAGAGAAGAAGTGAATGGTGGGTAGGACGATGGTGATGAAGAAGGGAAGGAGTGAATGGGTGAAAGAAATGAAGAAAATAGAATATAGAAAATGAAGAAGACGAAATTATGAGCCTGGAAGGAAATTAAATTAAATGGAATGGAAGGAAGGATAAAAATGGAAATAGGGGGAATAGAAAAGGCCTGAAAGAACGAGGAGGAGAGGGAAAGCATAAAATGATAATGGTAATAAAATGGATAAGTAAGAGAGAGAGAGAGAGAGAGAGAGAGAGGATGTGAACTCAGGAGACATTATATTATCATTGTCAAAGGAAGTAAACAGTGTGGGTGAAAAACAAAAGGAAGGAGGGTAAACACGAGAGAAAGGAGGGATAAAATAAGAGAAAGGAGGGAAAATAAGAGAAAGGAGGGAAACAAAAGAAAGGAGGGTAAACATGAGAAAGGAGGGAAAAAGGAAGAAATGAGAGAAAACATGAGAGAAAGGAATGAAAATATAAGAGAAAGGAGGGAAAATACGAGAGAAAGGAAAGGAAACAAGAACATGAAGGAAAACCCTTCAAAAGCTCTGGCTCTTAATGATTCAAGTGAAATGAGTGAGTGAGTGAGTCAGTTGAACCCCTTTTAGAAGTGGTCGCTCCAAGAAGAAGAACAACAAGAACAATAATTACGATAAAACCTAGAGCTCTCGGCTTAGGCCAGAGCTAAAAAGGAGAAATGAGAGAAAAAATTAGAGAAAGGAGAGTAAACATAAGAAAGGAGAAAAAAACGAGAAAGGAGGAAAAACGAGAAATGAGGGGAAATGCAAGAGAAAGGAGGATAAGCATAATAAAAAGGAGGATAAGCATAAGAGAAAGGAGGGAAAACAAGAGAAATGAGGATAAAACAAGAGAAAGGAGGGGAAATAAGAGAAAGGTGGAAAAAAACAAAAGGAAGGAGGGAAAATAAGAGAAATGTGGGATAAAACAAGAGAAAGGAAGGATAAAACACGAGAGAAAGTAGGTTGAGTTTATAGTTCGTCGTTGAAACTGATATATTTGATGCTTGCTGATAATTTACAAGAAAGAGAGAGAGAGAGAGAGAGAGAGAGAGAGAGAGAGAGAGAGAGAGAGGATTGAGTGGGTGGGTACAGCAGTAATTTGAAGAACTTATGATTGTGATGAGTAGTAATTGTTTTGGCAGATGTGAGTCATATGGGAAAGAGTAACCTAACTGGCTGGTGGGAAGGAAAGGTGTGTGTGTGTGTGTGTGTGTTTGTTTCGTGGCAATGTTTAAAGGACTCGCTAATCTTCAATTCTCTTACTCATCTTCAAAAAGATAACAAATGAGAAATTTCTTGATAAAAAAGAGAAGTGGAATAGTGACCCCTTACAGATGATGAAAGATAGTAATGTAGACTAGATTATAACAAGGCTAACAACTGGACTGCTTGAGTGTAAGGTGAGATTATATATAGTGAAGTGTTCGTTAATGTTAATTACCACTTAATTAAATACAGGTGTGTGGTATCGAGAGACTGACAGAAGATATTGTTTGTGTCCTGCAAGAGGTTAAAAAAAAAAAAAAAAAAAAGTAAGAAATAGTCTAAAAATATGATGTAATGTAACCCAGAACAAAATTTGAGTAAATTATTTTCAGGTTGGGTTGATAATGATGTTATGGATCGGTTCTTACTCATTAACATCTGTGAGAAATACTATTGCTTGGCCTCAAGAATTCGTACACATGCACGCTGTTCTTTTCGAGTGTTTACAACAAATAGGAAATGTAAGACTACGTAACTGCATAACAACTTTATTATTATTATTATTATTATTATTATTATTATTATTATTATTATTATTATTATTATTATTATTATTATTATTATTATTATTATTATTATTATTATTATTATTATTATTATTATTATTATTATTATTATTATTATTATTATTATTATTATTATTATTATTATTATTATTATTATTATTAGGTTTGTTGTGTTTGCAGTCATCCATCCAGTCAATTGGTAGACCATTCATTCCAGTACATCCAGAATAATTACCTCTCCTTTCATAATATAGAGTCTGTGTAAGAAATCATGTTGGCAACCGTACAGCCACAATCGTGCCAATAAATCAGTATCATATCAAATTATAATCATACAACACCTTACGTCAACTCAACCCCCTCAATTATTATCATGAGGTGCTGCAAAATCATACATGTGTTGTTCTATATTACCAAGATATTTACTACGATGGAAGGAAAGTGTGGGTGGCTATTTGATTGTGGCTGTACATACATAAAGAGAGGACAGAAAAATGTGTATGAGTCTTTTATGAACTCCGAGAATATGGCGAAGGACAGACAAAACCTGCAGAATATGATGTGGCTGATGTTACGTGCAGGTATAGGCTAGGCAGTGAAGGTGGAAGTGAAATATTGGAGCCCGCAAAGATCTTTATGCCGTGAAAAAAGCAAGAAATGTGTGAGAGTTGGGTTGAGAGAAAAGCCATGTGTTGGATGGAGGGATGGATGGTCTAAGGTGATGGCAGCACGGGTGACAAGGGTGGGTGATTTTCTTCCTGTATGTTATGTAGTTTTGTTGCACGAGAGTTGGTAGAGAGAGGAAAAAAAACTCTAGGGAAAACATAAGAGAAAAGAGGGTAAAAAAAAGGAGAAAGGAGGAATAAAACAAAAGAAAGGAGGGAAAATACGAGAGAAAGAAGGGTAAAAATGGGGAAAGGAGGAATAAAACAAGAGAAAAGAAGGAAAAAACGAGAGAAAGGAGGGAAACACGAGAGTAAGCATGTATAAAAAAAAAAAAAAAAAAAAAGGATGGATGTGGGGATGCGACAAAGTGTGTGATTTTCTCCCTATAGTTATGTTGTTATCATATAGTAAGTTCAATCACTAACTTAACCATAAAAACACTGAGTAATGATCATGTCTTTTCTTTTCTATTTTTTTTTCTATTTTTTTTTCGTGGAGTTTTGTATAATCATCCATTCACTTTGTTTTGTTATCATCACAATATTTCATCACAATGTTATCTTTCTTATCTTTCTCTCCTTTCCCTCTTCGTTTTTTTTTTTTTTTTTTTTTTCCAATGCTGTTTTTTTTTCTTCTCCCCAGGTCCCTTTTCTCTGTATAGGTTTATCTTCCTTACCTCGTTCCTTGTGTTTTTATCGTCCTTTTTTGCCTTCCCTCCTTCTCTTAGATTTATTACGTAACCTAACCTTACCTTCCTTCCTTCCTTTCTTTCTTTCTTTCTTCAAGATTACCTAACCAAATCTAACCTAACTTTCCTTCCTTCTTTTAAGATTAGCTAACAAAACCTAACATAAACTTCCTTCCTTCTCTTAACATTACTTAATAACCTAACCTTCCATATAAGATTACCTAACCTAACCTAACCTAACCTTCCATATAAGATTACCTAACCTAACCTAACCTAACCTTCCATATAAGATTACCTAACCTAACCTAACCTTCCATAACATTACCTAACCTAACATAACCTTCCTTCAGATTACCTAACCTAACCTAACCTTCCATATAAGATTACCTAACCTAACCTAACCTTCCATATAAGATTACCTAACCTAACCTAACCTTCCATAAGATTACCTAACCTAACCTTCCATAACATTACCTAACCTAACCTAACCTTCCATAAGATTACCTAACCTAACCTAACCTTCCATAAGATTACCTAACCTAACCTTCCATAACATTACCTAACCTAACCTAACCTATTTTTTCCTTCAAATTATGTATACCTTTGTTCCACTTCTTTCCAGGGACTCTTTGCTCTTTTCCTCCCTCTGTTTCTCCGTCAGTAAAGGTGCGTTTTATGCTGATGGGGAGGAGGAGGAGGAGGAGGAGGAGGAGGAGGAGGAGGAGGAGGAGGAGGAGGAGGAGGAGGAGGAGGAGGAGGAGGAGGAGGAGGAGGAGGAGGAGGAGGAGGAGGAGGAGGAGGAGGAGGAGGAGGAGGAGGAGGAGGAGGGGGGAGGAGGAGGAGGAGGAGGAGAGATTTGGGTAGATGGAAGGAGGGAGGGAAAGGTGATATCTTTTGTGACATTGGCTGGTGGGAAAGGAGGTGAAAAACGCAAGCCTGAGAAGAGAGAGAGAGAGAGAGAGAGAGAGAGAGAGAGAGAGAGAGAGGTACTTAGGTTGAAGTATTGGAGGTAGGATGGATGGAGGGATACTGGCATGTGACTGAGAAGAAAATAATGCTATGGAAGATTATTGTAGGTGGTGTGTGTGTGTGTGTGTGTGTGTGTGTGTGTGTGTGTGTGTGTGTGTGTGTGTGTGTGTGTGTGTGTGTGTGTGTGTGTGTGTGAAAATAAATATAATACGAGTTTATTTTATGATTATTTTCCAATCAGTGTAGGGTTGTAATCCTTTTCATGAATAAATGTATCACAAACTTAGCCTAAGAATGAACACAAACAGATACCATACCACGCACACGCACACACACATACACACGCATACACACACACACACACACACACACACACACACACACACACACACACACACACACATACACACGCATACACACGCACACCCACGCACACACATACACACGCACACCCACGTACACATAATATTATACACATAACTTTACTCTACATCACATTAAAAAAAGATAAAGAGACATAATGAGAGACAGAGAGTGATGAGGAAAGAAATGGCCCTCTCCCCAAGGATTGCTCACCCGCGGAATACCCTTTATAAAATACACACACACACACACACACACACACACACACACACACACACACACACACACACACACACACACACACACACACATACACACACACACAATAAAAGTGAGAAAGCGAGTAGGAAGAAAGTAGTCTCACTCTATACCCAACCCCATATACTAGTTACTGTAGATCACACGTGGTGTGATAGTGATGTAGCAAGAGTTAGAGAGAGAGAGAAGGTAGGAAAGAAGTGGCCCTCTCCCCCCCTCCCTCCGAGTAATAAAGAGTTAGAGAAAGTGAGTGAAGGAGGGAAAGTAAGAAGTGGTCCTCCCTCCCCCCATGTAAGTAATAAAGAGTTAGAAGAAAGTGAGGGAGGGAAGGAAGGTAAAGAGTTAAAGAAAGTGAGTGAGTGAAGGAAGGAAGGTAAAGAGTTAGAAGTGAGTGAGTGCTTGAAGGTAAGAAACCCAAATAATAAAGAGTTAGAGAAAGTGAGTATGAGTGAGTGAGTGAGTGAGTGAAGGAAGGTAAAGAGTTAGAAGAACGAGTGAGTGTGAGTGAGTGAAGGAAGGTAAAGAATTAGAAGAACGTGAGTGAGTGAGTGTGAGTGAGTGAAGTAAGGTAAAGGTGGCCATATTTTCTCTTCTCTACATTAGCTCCTTGGTGTTGGTCTGCCGTAATGACCCTCTGGTGGCTGGGTCGATAGCCAATAATTCATTTTAAGTACCTTAGCTCGGGGAGGCAGTCTGGACGAGAGGAGGAGGAGGAAGGAAGGGAGGAAGGAAGGGAGGGAGGGAGTAAGGAAGGAAGGAAGGGAGGAAGGTAGCAAGGAAGGTAGCAAGGAAGGAAGGAAGGGAGGGAGGAAGGGAGGGAGGAAGGCAGGGAGGAAGGAAGGGAGGAAGGAAGGAAGGAAGGGAGGGAGGAAGGTAGCAAGGAAGGAAGGAAGAGAGGGAGGGAGGAAGGAAGGGAGGAAGGAAGGGAGGAAGGAAGGAAGGAAGGGAGGAAAGAGAATGATGTGATATGATCGAGTAATGGAAGAAATGAAGGAAATAAGATGGAGGAATGGAAGAAAGGAAGGTAGCAAGGAAGGAAGGGAGGAAGGTAGGGAGGGAGGAAATAGAATGATGTGATGATGGCGTAATGGAATGAATGAATGAAAGAAGGAAAGTAAGTAGAAAATCAAATAAAGAGAAGATAGAGAAATAGAAGTAAGGAAGGAAAGTAGGAAAGAAATATAATGAAGAGCAGATGGAGAAATAGAAGGAAAGGAGAAAATAGAATGATGAGAAAAAGGAAGGAAGAAAGGAAGGGAAAGAAGAGGAGTGTGCATGGGAGGAAAGAGGAGGATGTGAACAAATGGAAGGAAGGAAGTAAAGGAGAAGGGATGGAGGAAGGTATGAGGGAAATTGGCGGGTGATTGAAGGAAAGAAACAGGGAGAGAAGAGAGGGATGGTGAAACTATTACAGAGAATGAGAGAGAGAGAGAGAGAGAGAGAGAGAGAGAGAGAGAGAGAGAGAGAGACAGGAAGAGAAAGAAAGAGGTGAAAGGGAATAAATGAGAGAAAGAACGAGAGAGAGAGTGAGAGAGAGAGAGAGAGAAGCAGGAAGAGGAAAAAAGGTGAAAGAAGGGAATGGATGACCGAATATTAGAGAGAGAGAGAGAGAGAGAGAGAGAGAGAGAGAGAGAGATGAGGCGGATAATGATATAATAAAGGAGATAGGGTTGGTAAGTGGGTGCAAGAGAGGAGGGAAAGAATGAGGTGCATAATGAGATAGAAAGTAAAGAGGATAGGCGAGAGAGAGAGAGAGAGAGAGAGAGAGAGAGAGAGAGAGAGAGAGAGAGAGAGAGAGAGAGAGAGAGAGAGAGAGAGAGGGGGGGGGGGTTAGAGAGAGAGAGACAGACAGAGACAGAGACAGAGACAGAGAGAGAGAGAGGTAGAGAGAGAGAGACAGAGAGACAGACAGACAGAGAGAGAGGGGGGTAGAGAGAAAGAGAGAGAGAGAGAGAGAGAGAGAAAGAAAGAAAGAGAGAGAGAAACCCACCCACCATTAGGCCCAAATCTAATCGACTTTCCTTCCCCACACATCTATGATAATTATTATGTTCTATCACAATCCACGTATTCTCCCTCTATATGTCTTCATGCACTACTACTATTAATTAACTAACCTTCTTACTCCTCCTCATAAAAGGACACTATGGACCTCCTGTTGCCTGTACTTCCTTTGTATTCCTTTGTATTCCTTTATATTCCTTTGTATTCCTTTGTATTCATCAATACACTACAGTACTAACTACAGTATATCTCTATTCTTTTCTATTTCACTCACTCTGTACTAAGCTTCCTCCTTCATACCTACATAATTATAGACTCTTGATAGATATAGAAAGACATACAATACACTACAGTACTCTATCTGTTTCTTTATCTATTCATTCACTCTATACTATACTAAGCTTCCCTCCTTCATACCTACATAATTATAAAGACTCTTGATAGATAAAGTAATACACACACAACACACCATCACAGGGTACTTAATGGGGTATAATACACTTTTAGTACATTGGAGTGTCTTGATTCCTCCAAATTATGCCAGGAAACAGGACCAGATGAACAAACCTAATGGAGTTCTGTTGCTTAGTAAAGTTTGGAGGAATCATTTGCTCCAGATTTATCAAATGTGTATTACCCCCTTAATTAATTGGAGGAATCATAGACCATCCAATTCACCAACAACAAGAAAAAAAAATCCCCCGTAACTAACTTTTTTTTTTTTAATACAAGTAAAGCTCACACCCGCAGTTTTAAAAAAAGATTGAGGGCCCTTACTGGAGCTTTATGAATTCTCCAAACTACTCCAGGTAACAGTTTCTCAATTAGAAATACGGAAGGGTTCTGTGGCCTGGATTATTTTGGAGGATTCACAGAACTCCAGTAAGGGCCCTCAATTTTTTTTTTTTAAACTACGGGCCTCACCCCTAAAGCTAAAATTTGTGTTGTTGGTAGGAGGCGTTCATTGCTGCATTCATTGGCAAGGAAGGACTCGAAGTACCCTTGCTGCCACCACTCTGAAATCATAATGTTATTGACTCGTACTTGAAGAGGAGGAGGAGGAGGAGGAGGAAGATCGCCCACTGGAGTTTTTTTTTTTTTTTTTTTTTTCTCTTTTTTTTTTTTTTTTTTTTTTTTTGAGGGGGATCTCTGTGACTCCTCGAACGAATATATTGCTTGTTTACTTTTACTCTTTCTTGTTGATGGTCTCTCTCTTTTCCCTGGGTATACTGTAGGTGCTGTGAGCCTCTCCTTCCTGCATAACAAATGACCAGAGGGAGTGGAAATATATATAAAGGGGAAATATATGAATAGTAAGGAAGGAAGGGATGGATGGATGGATGGATGGTTGAGAGAGGAGAGTTGAGTAAGGAACGAGGATGAGGGAGGAAGGATGAAGAAGGGATGGATAGAAGGATGGATGGATGGTTGGTGGAGAGAGGAGAGTTGGGTAAGGAACGAGGATGAGGGAGGAAGGATGAAGAAGGGATGGATAGAGGGATGGATGGATGGATGGTTGGTGGAGGGAGGAGAGTTGAGTAGGAACTAGGGAGAGAGGGAGGAAAGATTGGGTATAGGGAAAGATGGGAAGGAGGAGAGAGGGGGAGGAAGAAAAGGATATAGGATAAAAAAGGAAAGAGGAAGGTGGATAGAGGGATGCAAGAATATAGGACAAGGATGAAAAGAGAAGATGGATAGATAGAGGGATGCAAGGAAAGAGGAAGATGATGAGAGGGAGGAAAGGATTTAGGATAAAAAAGGAAAGATGAAGATGGAGGAAGGAAGGGACGTAGAATAAGAAACGAAAGAGGAAGAGGAAGATGGATAGAGGGATGCAAGAATATAGGATAAGAAAGGAAAGGAATGAGGAAGATGAAGGAAGGAAAGGAATTAGGATAAGGATGAAAAGACAAGATGGATACAAGGATGCAAGGAAAGAGGAATTAGGATAAGGAAGGAAAGAAAGACGTATAAAGTAAGGAATGCATGAAGGAGAGAATAATCTGATACTGTCCATATACATTGTGGTCAAAGTTATGTAATAAGGCTTAGTGATAGGACCCTTGGTGGTAATATTTAAGGAGGTAATATTTTAAGGGGGGTAATATACTTTGGGTTTCATTAGAGGCTCCTCGGTTCCTCCTAAGTATACCGTACCGGGAAACAGGACCAGATTAATTAACAAATAAGAGTAGTGGTGGTGGTCTGGTCTGTTGCTTGGAAGTGTTTTGGAGGGTTCAGTTGGTCCAGAATGACCATCACTATACTGTACCCTAAAATGCGTTATTTATAGAGTTACATAGGGAGAGATAGGGAGAGAGAGAGAGAGAGAGAGGGAGGGAGGGATAGAAAGAGAGAGGGAGGGAGGGATAGAAAGAGAGAGGGAGGGAGAGAAGGAGAAAGACAAACAGACAGAAAGAGAGAGAGGGAGAAGGGTAGAAAGAGGGAGGGAGGGAGACAGACAGAAAGAGGGATGGAGAGAGAGACCTTGAGAGACCTTACCCACAGTCAGGTGGTGAATGCATTGTATGGAGAGATAACCATTTTCATCCACTTGTTGTCGTCTCACCCTCTTTATACCTCCTCCCTCGTCATAACACACCTACAGGGTCTTCTAGGACTAGGGCAAGTCTTTCATCCTCAATCAGTCAACCATCATTTTAACCCTCATTATCTCCGCCAAGGGTTTTATGGTTAAACAAAAAAAGTACAGTTTTGTATTATTACTTCATTACAAAAAAAAGTACAGTTTTGTATTATTACTTCATTACAAAAAAAGTACTGTTTTGTATTATTTGTTCATTATAAAAAAAAAATACAGTTTTGTATTATTACTTCATTACAAAAAAAAATACAGTTTTGTATTATTACTTCATTGCAGTATATTAAAAGTGACATAGTTATATTAATCACACCATAGAATGTATATATTATGAGGCCATTCATTCAGTATGTGTTCCATTTATAGCAGGATATAAAATTTAATTATATTCCATTACATTACATTACAATATATTTTATTCCATTCCATTACATTACATTCCATTACATTATATTTCATTTCATTTCATTCCATTCCATTACCATCTATACATTTGTCCAACATTTCAAAGATGACAGAGGTTACGGATGTTGTGATCCTGCCTTTAACTAAGCAATGCCCTTCACCTTTCTAACACGGACTCTACCTTTTTAAATATTCCCACACGGAAAAGTCTGTAAACATTGCTATACTCGAGAGGTGTATGATATGCTGTATGTATGTACAGTTAAGCAAGTAGAAAGTGCAAGTAAACTATGAGTGTATATGTCCACGTCTGGTTACCACTCAACATTTCATTATCACGTTCCACTTTACATACATTGGCTGTGAAGTCTTAAGTGATTCATTGATAAAAACACCACGATTTATTACATAGAACTGAAAGATTTTGCCATATACACTCATATTTTTCTTGCACTTTCTACCTGCTCAACTCTACCTTCATAATTATACAGTGTACAGCCATAGTCAAATAACCACCGACGCTTTCCTTCCATCGTGCCAATAAATCAGTATCATATCAAATTATAATCATACAATCATACCTTACGTCAACCCCCTCAATTATTATTATTATTATTATTATTATTATTATTATTATTAGTTCTTCATTACCAAGATATTGACTATGATGAAAGGAAAGTGTCGGTGGATGTTTGATTGTGGCTGTACATACATACATACATACATACACCTTGTACAGAAAAAAAAATCCACATTCAGATTCGAATCGCTCGCAAAATCTAATATTAAACTTGTTGCCAGACTTAATTAAAAAAAAAAATCCACTCCCATATCCTGCTAATAATTAAACAAATATTAACTAATATATAATAATTAAACACATAAAAAGCATTCAGACAAGCACACCGAACCAAGAACATTACCTCTTGATGGAAGTAAAAAGAATGAACGAAGAGACAGATTGGAGGGAAGGAAAATGACGTTGAGATAGAAGGAATAAATAAATGAAGGAGTGAATGAAGGAAGGTAGGAAGGTAGGAAGGGAGGAATGAATGAATAAATAAATGAAGGAAGGAAGGAAGGTAGGAAGGGAAGAAGGAAGGAACGAAATGAAGGAAGGAAGGTAGGAAGGGAGGAAGGAAGGAAGGAAATGAGAAAGGAAGGAATAAAAGCAGGGAGGGAGGTGAAATGAATAAATAAAGGAAGGAAGGAAGGAAGGAAGGAAGGGAAAAAAAAAGAAGGAAAGGAGACTGAAATATTGACCTAAAGCTGAATTGTATGATGATGAAAAGCAAAAAAAAAAAAGTGGATAGGGAAACTAAGTAGGAAGGAGAGAGGAGAAAATATGTGGAGAGGGAATGTAAGATGCAAGGAAAGAGGATGCGAAGGAAAGTGACAATGGGAAAGGGAAGGAAAAGGTGGATGTGAGAGAAAGTTAGGGGAGTTAGGAGGAGAGAGAAAGAGGAAGTGGAAGAAAAAGGCAACGAAGAGGGAAGAGGGAAGGGGGGGGATGGTAAAAGAGGGAAGTGATAGGGTGATAAGAATGAAAAGAAGAAAGCAAGGAAAATGCGAGTAAAGTAAAGTAGAGGAGAAGGGAAGGTGGCAAGGATAAAAAATTGAGAATGATTATAGAAAATGAGACGAGGAAAGAGATGGGAAGGAAGGAAAGAGAAGAGATGGAGGGAAAGCGAAGGGAAAGAGAAGGGAAAGAGATGGGACGAAGAGAAAGGAGGAGATGGAGGGAAAGCGAAGGGAAAGAGAAGGGAAAGAGATGGGACGAAGAGAAAGGGAGGTCACACATCAAAGAACTGAGGATTGGGGACGGGCTTGAATCACCCCCCTCCTCCCCCCTCCTCCTTTCCCCCTCAATGGTGAAGACTGTGAAGTAGAGGAGGAAGAGGAAAGGAGAGAAGGAAGGAAGGAGAGAGGGAAGGAAGAGGGAAGGAAAGAAAGAGGGAAGGAAGGAAATAGGGAATGAATGAAGAGAATGAGAGGTAGTGGAGGAGTATGGAAGGAAGGAAGGAAGGAAGGAAGGAAGGGATGAAGAAAATGAGAGGTAGTGGAGGAGTAAGGAAGGAAGGAAAGAGTTACATAGAGTTACATAGAATCACAGACCACAACAGACCTTACGGTCCACACAGGTGACCTGATTAGAAGGTTACTGGTAGAGAATGAATTTCTCCCCAGTGATAGTCGTAGATAAGAATAGCAAAGTAAAAGTACCAAAGAAAAGAGTGTTGCGAAAGAAGAAAGATTGATATATAGGAGTGAGGGAGAGAGAGGGGGAAGAAGAGAGGAAGAAGCATTAATGATGAAAGAATACATACTACCCTAGGCCTGAAAGACCCTGTAGGTACAATAAGACTGTGAAAAGGGAGAGGAGAAGGACAGTTGAACAAACACCAAAACTCAATCACATTTTCTCAGTCTCAGTCTCTTTCTCTCTGGCACTAGAAATCTCTGGTTTCTTTAAGTCGTCGTGTCTCTGTCCCTCTCTGAACGAAGGAAAGATATGGAGATGATGGCAAGGGAAGGGAAGGGGGTTAGACTAGACGAGAGAGAGAGAGAGAGAGAAGGGGGGGGGAGAGAGAGAGAGAAGTAGAGGGAGAGTGGGGTGGAAGTGAGATAAGAACAGCTTTATGGACGGCAAATGGAGGGAAGGGCAGGAACACAGCAGATAATTTGAGGGACCCCTATCTACCGGAAAGGTGAAATGAGAGAGAGAGAGAGAGAGAGAGAGAGAGAGAGAGAGAGAGAGAGAGAGAGAGAGAGAGAGAGAGAGAGAAAATGTGTGTGGGGGGGGAGTGTGTGTGTGCGTGCGTGCGTGCGTGCGTGCGTGGCACAATGGGTGTGTAGTGTGTGTGTGGGATGTGAGGGAAGAAAAGAGAATAGGTAAAAACAATTGTGAGGTAGAAAACATGCGAGGATAAAATCTATTAAAAAAAAAAGAAGAGAGAGGAGAGAAAGAGGAAAAAGAGACGAGAAAGACATGAATAACCGCATAACGACGTAAAGACGAGGTAAACACAAGGCCGAATCGTGACCACCAGGAATCGAACCCGTACAGTCGGCGGCAGAGGTCCTGTCCTGACAGGCAGTGTTCATGGACTCGAGAAATCCGCATGTTTTCTACACCTAACAATCTCGAGTCTATAAACAATCGCGTGCCTCGGTGAAGCAAGTGAGACGACAGGACTTTTGCCGCCGACTGTACATCCCAAGATGGGAGACAGATCTTGATAGCCTTTATAGGGTTGATTCCACAATGCATGACTTGGGTTTGTTATGATCCTCCCCAAGCACATTTGTCAGTCAGTCTCATTCATTATATCCAACAAACTCAGTATCCATATCCACAAAATTATTACCATGGTTTCATAGTGGAGTCATCTAATATTTCACTCATGAGTCATTTACACAGTTCGGTTTCTTTCGTTAGGGTGCTTGCTAACCAAAACAAACCACTGTGAAATCGGCATATAGTCAATGGGTATAGGTGGGACAGGAAAAAAATTAAATAATAATAATAATAATAATAATAATAATTATACCAAAGTGTAAGTTGTTATTTTTGCTTGTTTTTTTTTCTCGTAATATCGACGGGAGAGACAGTGTGTTTGGATGCATGTTTTTGTTTAGAAGTAAGTTGTATAATACTCAGCATGTCATTGGCGAGGTATGATTTTAGTGTATGATTTGAGAAGTTATCAAAAGATCGAAGAACCTCGATTTGTTTACAGTTCGTGTGACCCAAAATGACGAAGGACGGAAAATCTCAGAAGGTCGTGATGTAGTCAGAAAATTGGGGGTAAATGAGTCCTTCAAACATTGTCATGAAACACCACCTATTTGGAAGGAGCTTGTTTCGTGGCATAGTCAGGAGGAATCAGAAGCCTCCAATATTTACACACAATCTCAGAAGGTTCTTAACATTCTCTTATTAGTGAGTTGGATGGTCTGTGATTCCTCCCAACTATTCCAGAAAACTGGTATTCGTAATGCTATTTTAATGATCGATCTTGTTCGTTGCATAGTTTGGAGGAATCAGTAGCCCACCAATTCACCCTCAAAAGAATATCCCGTTAAAACATTATTGTGTAGTTTCCACTTCTTCCCACTAAGTTCCCTGTGAATAAAAACCATATACATCAGTACATAGCCATGTCTCATATATATACTGAAGCTACAGTACCACAACACCTGAACAAGCTACACTAATAATGTATATGATGCCATTCAACGTATCGACTGTAGTTGAAGCTGATTCTTAGACACAGGAACAGTATACTACCTCGTATCTTGTTAGACATTACATCTAACACCCAACTAGGCCCCCCCCAAGGAAAGAGAGGACTCACAACGCTCTATGTATTATGTCCCGTGCTGGGAATCCACATTAGTGTAGTTAGGTTAGTGGTGTTGTTGTTCTTGTGTACGTGTGTGTGTGTAATCAGTGTGTGTGTGTGTGTGTAATCAGTGTGTGTGTGTGTGTAATCAGTGTGTGTTGTGTCTGTGTCTGTGTGTGTCTGTGTCTGTTGCAATATATACGGGTGTATGTAGGTGTAGGTGTTAATGTGTACGTGTGGATGTAATCAGTGTGTGTGTGTGCTAGTGTGTATAAATTATACAACATATGTATTATAATATGTATACTGATGATACAGGCACATTGCATAATTCCTAGACCAGTTTGTATGATTCCAGTGGAGTAAACACTATCTGTCTTTTATATACAAGGCCGCACTGTCTTATTTGCATAGTAATGAAACGCCTCGTGTACATCATGTGTTCATTACTATGTCAACAAAGATATACACCAGAGTACAAAGAGAAGCCTTGTTCTCTGACTTTACATATTTAATTCTAGGAGGGGGGGGGGGGAAGGGGGAAACCTAGCGTAGCGTACACGTACAGAGTATAAGTTAAAAATATTATGCATTTAGCTTTACAGAATGGATAAGCAACATTGCCGACCATTTCGTGTGTCCGAAATACTGTAACTCCAGTTTGTGTGTGTACATTAATTAACGTCCTTGTAATCAGATGTACAGCCACACTCAAATATCCACCGACACTTTCCTTCCATCGTGGTAAATATCTTGGTAATAAAGAACAACACGTATGATTTTGCAGCACCTCATAATAAATGTTGAGAGGGTTGAGTTGACGTATTGTGTTGTATGATTATATGTTGATAAAATACTGATTTATTTCCACGATGAAAGGAAGAAGTGTTGGTGGTTATTTGATTGTAACTGTACACCCGAGCTCGTAAATTCGCGACCACCTACTTAGATGATTTTGCCAATTGAGCTGGTAACATTAATTTGGTAAGGAATCAGAGTAGATGGAACATAGTAGAGGGACATGATACAATCTCTCACCTACAAACAATGACACCTTCCCCACACAGTGTTACCAGCTCAGATGACATATATAAACATTTGAGGGACGTGGTGGTCGCGAAATTTACAAACTCGAGTGTAGCCTATATACTCCTGATTAGAGAGTGTCGTGTTGGTTGAGTGTGATGGCTTTCCTAATGTATGGAACCCAACCTTTATGATGTGAAAGGGTTGACATGCCTGGCTCTGAATACCCTCTATCTAGTCTATGGCCTGAATCAATCAGTTAATGAGTCGAAAACTAAGATAGATTCGTTTTTTTTCCATTGCTCCAGTCATTGACAATTAACAATATTCAGCGACGTAATTGGGTAATATACATTCAATATAAGGCAACAGTGTTAATATTATTTGGTTTGGTATTATATAATCAACTAGAATAATATTACTAGATGAAATGCCCAATATAAACCTGGAAATTAAAAAACAACAACAAAACTTTCACTGTCTTCTTTACAAATAGCTACCGTATATTTTTGGACTTTTACATTATAAATCATTATTAAAGGTTATGTCACCAATAGTAATAATAATCTTAGAAGTCTAGTCATGTTCTAGGATTGAGATTAAACATGAAGATGAAAAATATGACAGATATCCACATACGTCTATAAAATTCAGACTGCTGCTAAATCATTACCATCATTTATATATATATGATTCATCCTAAAGTGCTTTCCTCCCTTACATTAGCAATAGAGCAGTCTGTATGCATCACCTAAATGTATGTAGATTTCTATAGAGGACAGAGAACGAAGCCTTACAAATCCGAAAACATATATATATCCGATGTAAACATGTGGTGGAAGTAGAGGATGGGATGTTGTGTTTAAAGAGGGACGTTTTGTGTTGGTAATTCTGGAGCAACTGAATCCTCCAAACTATATCAAGCAACAAAATACAATTACGTTTGCTATTCTGGTCCTGTTTTCTAGCATACTTTGCAGGAATTAAGGCTCTCCAAAGTACCAAAAAAGAATTACAACCCTTAAAGCTGATGTTGGTACCACATTTCACATTACTGTTTCCATCGTTTTGTAGGTCGAACACTCATTTTCCAATTTAATTCGATCTCTGGTCCAAATTGATTCAGTTTTCTTGTCACATCACGTGAATGAGAGAGAGAGAGAAAAAAAAAAACATTTGAAACATGCATTTATAGCTATCAGTTATACAAAATACAAAAAATATAAGTATAAACATAGAAAACTTCTAAACAGTGTGTGTATGTGTTAGAGAGAGTGTGTGTGTGTGTTAGAGAGAGTGTGTGTGTGTGTTAGAGAGAGTGTGTGTGTGTGTTAGAGAGAGAGTGTGTGCGTGTTAGAGAGAGAGAGAGAGAGAGAGTGTGAGTGAGTGAGTGAGTAGGCCGTCACACCACAATGTCATAGTAGTGTAATTTTGGAGGACAGTGGGAACAAAGTTGTGTTAATAACAGAGAGAGAGTGTGTGTGTGTGTGTGTGTTGAAGAGAGAGAGAGAGAGAGAGAGACAGAGAGAGAGAGAGAGAGAGAGAGAGAGAGAGAGAGAGAGAGAGAGAGAGTGTACATGTGTGTGTGTGTGTGTGTAATGGAGAGAGAGAGAGTGTGAGTGTGTGTGTGTGTGTGTAAGAGAGAGAGAGAGTGAGTAAGAGTATGAGAGTAGGTTAATGTGAAACTGCCAGATATAGGAACCACTATAATTATTTATGATGCCACTCGAAAAGTCAAAGTTACAGGCTAAGTAGGAAAGTCAGGAATACTATATACAACATCAAGTCAGGGGGGTGGGGATGGGGGGAGAGGGGAATATAGAGAGGGGGGGGGGGACGTAGGAAAATAGGGGGCAGTGGTAGGAGGGGGGGGGGATTGGGAAGAAGAGGGGGAGGAATATGTAAACGGTGAGGAGTGAAAGGAGGAAGTGATGAAAGAACTGATAAATAGATTGAAGGAAAAAAGGGAGAAAGTTGGGATATATAAGTTTGGGAAATTAAACCAAAGAATAGGACAGAAGGTTATGGAGGGAATAAATGGTGATGGTGTTTGGAGGGAAGGAAGGAAGGAAAAGAGATAGAAGAGAAAGGTATAGAGGAAAAAATGGGAAAATGGGTAGGATAGATTACGTATAGGACTGGATTATGGCCAACTCTCTCTCTCTCTCTCTCTCTCTCTCTCTCTCTCTCTCTCTCTCTCTCTCTAACACACACACACACTCTCTCTAACACATACACACACTCACTGATTCCATCAATTAAACACATGGGCTACCAGAGAAGGCTGCAGGCACTAGGTCTCTTCTCATTAGAGACGAGACGCTTGAGAGGTCAACTAATTGAAGTTTTCAAAATCCTTCGTGGATATGAAAACATTGATTATCAGTGCCTGTTTAACTTAAACACTAATGCAACTAGAAACCATGGATGGAAACTAGACTTGAAACGCTTCCGCCATAATACGTTAGGAAATTTCTTCACATATAAAATCTGCAATGTCTGGAATCAGCTACCAGCAGAGGTAGTTGATAGTTCCTCGATAGAACAGTTCAAGAAACAGTTAGACAAAGTTCTGCCAAGCCTGGTAGAGTTATAGGGATTGTTTCCTTCTTCCCTAGGCACAAATTTCCTAGCCCGGCCTTTTTTCCCCCGGGTTAGGTACATTTCCATTTCCATACCCGCAATGCGGGTGGGAGAGGTGGGTGGGGAGAGCCTTCTCTTTACTATACTTTATCTCTCACTATTAGTTAGCAACTACTACTACACCTACGGTACCTCCTTGGTATGGGTCGTAAGACCTTTTGAGGTGCTACATGTCCTTGTAACTCCTTGTAACTCTCTCTCTCTCTCTCTCTCTCTCTCTCTCTCTCTCTCTCTCTCTCTCTCTCTCTCTCTCTCTCTCTCTCTCTCTCTTCCAGGCCACTGCTTCGCTCTTTCCGTATATCAACCATTGTTTTCCTCTCCCTCATAACAGTTAACTATGTCAACCTACCTCTCTCTCTCTCTCTCTCTCTCTCTCTCTCTCTCTCTCTCTCTCTCTCTCTCTCTACCTACTTCCTTACCCACCTACCTACTTCCTTACCCACCTACCTACTTCCTTACCCACCTACCTACTTCCTTACCCACCTACCTACTTCCTTACCCACCTACCTACCTACTCCCTTACCCACCTACCTACCTACTCCCTTACCCACCTACCTACCTACTCCCTTACCCACCTACCTACCTACTCCCTTACCTACCCACTCCCTTACCTACCCACTCCCTTACCTACCCACCTACTCCGTTACCTACCCACCTACCCACCCACCTACCCACCTACCTATTTCCTTACCCACCTACCTACCTACACCATTACCAACCTACCTATATATATATGGTGTCAGCCTGTTTGCTCTTTGTATTGCTTTGTCTCCTCTCCTTCTATTTCCTCTCCTCTCTCCATCCCTTTCCTCTCCTCTCTCCATCCCTTTCCTCTCCTCTCTCCATCCCTTTCCTCTCCTCTCTCCATCCCTTTCCTCTCCTCTTTCCATCCCTATCCTCTCCTCTCTCCATCCCTTTCCTCTCCTCTCTCCATCCCTTTCCTCTCCTCTCTCCATCCCTTTCCTCTCCTCTCTCCATCCCTTTCCTCTCCTCTCTCCACCCCTTTCCTTTCCTCTCTCCACCCCTTTCCTTTCCTCTCTCCATCCCTTTCCTCTCCTCTCTCCATCCCTTTCCTCTCCTCTCTCCATCCCTTTCCTCTCCTCTCTCCATCCCTTTCCTCTCCTCTCTCCATCCCTTTCCTCTCCTCTCTCCACCCCTTTCCTTTCCTCTCTCCACCCCTTTCCTTTCCTCTCTCCATCCCTTTCCTCTCCTCTCTCCACCCCTTTCCTCTCCTCTCTCCACCCCTTTCCTCTCCTCTCTCCATCCCTTTCCTCTCCTCTCTCCATCCCTTTCCTCTCCTTTCTTGTTATGCTTTCTCTCACTCTTGTAGGTTAGATAGAGTAGCAAAATCAAGCAGCCTCGAAAGGACCAGTAGGTCTGTTGCTGTTTGAATGTCCTTTGTATTCCTTTCTCCTCTCCTCACCTTTCTCCTCTCCTCTCCTCATCTTTCATTCCCTCTCCCCTCACCATTCTCCTCTTCTCTCACCTTTCATTCCCTTTTCCCCCTTTCCCCTCCTCTCTTCTTCTCTCCCCACCTCTCAACTCCTTCTCCTCTCCTCCTCTCCCCTCCCCTCCCCTCCCCACCTGCCTGTGCCTGCCACAGTGTTGTTGTTATTGTTGTTGTTGTTGTTGTTGTTGTTGTGCTGGTGGTGGTACTGGATGTCAAATATACACTCACCCATCTTTATAGGTCATAGGAATATATTTTTTTCCTGTACAGTGTGCGTGTGTGTGTGTAATCTATTGTACTTGCTTGCGTGTGTGTGTGTGTGTGTGTGTGTGTGTGTGTGTGTGTGTGTGTGTGTGTGTGTGTGTGTGTGTGCGTATTATTTGGTTGTATGTGTATATACTGTATATATAATGTACTTATGTGTGTGTAAATATTTTATGTACTTGTGTGTGTACATCTATAATCTGTATACTTGTGTGTACGTGTATGTGATTTGTTGTGTGTGTGTGCGTATGTAATCTACTTGTGTGTACGTGTATGTGATTTGTTGTGTGTGTGTGCGTATGTAATCTACGTGTGTGTGGGTATGTAATTTGTTGCGTGTGTGTGTGTGTGTTGGTGTGTTTTTATATAATAATTATATTTGTATGTTTTGTGTATGTAATTTACGTATGAATCCAACTGCCACTGTACAGAACATGTAATATACAGTATGTTTATGCAAGGGGGAACGTGTGTGTTTAATTATTATATCCCCATGTCCATTTTGGCTTGTAGTTATGTGTAAAATGTGTGTGTGTGTATGTGAAAGAGAGAGAGAGAGAGAGAAAGAGACAGAGACAGAGACAGACAGAGAAACAGACAGAGAGACTGCCCTAGGCTTGAAAGACCCGGTAATAATGAGGAAGGTTGTGACAGAGAAGGGGGACAACAGCCACGAAGAAAAGTGAAGGAACCGTGGGAAAGTTTAAGAATAATATTGAAATTGAAACGGAGAGAGCGAGAGAGAGAGAGAGAGAGAGAAAAAAAAAGAGGGTGTGTGTGTGTGAGAGAGAGAGAGTTTGTGTGTGTCTGTGTGTGTGAAAGAGAGAAAGAGAGAGAGAAAGAAAGAAAGATAGAGAGAGAGAGAGGAAGGAGGAGATAGGCATGATAACGACAACTGGTGAAAAATGATTATTCTCTTGCTGGTACGTGCACACACATCAACACACTTGTTTAACCATCAGTACACACACACAAACACACACACACAAACACACACACACATATACTGTATACCCATGCATGACTTGGGTGTACCAGGGTGTACAGTCGGCCTCAGAAATCCGTACACAGAATATTAGTCAAAAGGAGTCATTTTTATTCTGCACATATATACTGTAATGTAGGCATTATTCTGCAGACTAATTTAATTATTACCCATATAACATTATTATTAGGAAAGTTTTGGTGTTAGGAAATTAATGTATGTACAGCCACAATCAAATAAACACAGACACTTACTTTTCTTCCATTGTGCAAAATAAATCAGTATCATATCAAAATATAATCATACAACAACACCTTACGTCAACTCAACCCCCTCAATTATTACTATATGAGGTGCTGCAAAATCATACATACACGTGTTGTTCATTATTACCGAGATATTTAAATACTACGATGGATGGTAAGTGTCTGTGGATATTTGATTGTTGTGGCTGTTCATAAATAATCTAGTTGTTGCGAACCCTTGATGTCACAGTGGTGTATACGAACTCCTGATACCGACTGTACACCATTATTTTCATCCCCTCAACCAACCACACACACACACAAGATATTTATGATATGACCGAATTCTCTGTGCAGGTTCGAATGACAAAACACACTACGCTATCTACTCGCTGTTGTGTTGCCGTTCAAATCACACAGGTGCTAAAGTATATATTGTGTCTGGCTGAGGGAACGACCTTTTGTGCACCAAGTATATCCAATGGTAAACAAATGCATGTATGTACAGTTGCCCACATATGAAGCTGGTCATGGGGCTCATTACTTGTGAGGTGGCTACAAAGGGAAGGAAAGTAAATAAATGTTGTAGTTTGTTGACAGGCAGACTGTGATATATTATTACTATCTGCTTGTCAACAAACTATAACTTTTGCTCACTTTCCTTCCTGTTGTATGTATCTCTCAAGTAGTGAGGCGTACCAGATTTATGTGTGGCCAACTGTACGTACAGCCACAATCAAATATGCACCTGTACTTTCCATCCATCGTATTAAATAATCTTGGTAATAAAGAACAACACGTGTATGATTTTGCAGCACCTCATAATGATAATAATGGAGGGGGTTGAGTTGACGTAGGGTGTTGTTGTATGATCATATTTTTATATGATACTGATTTATTTGCACAATGAAAGGAAAGTGTCGGTGATTATTTGATTGTGGCTGTACTACAGTGTTTGTGGGACATACAAATCCTTACATGTGTGTAGTGTTACTCTATCACCAGTGTGTGGAAAATATGGGACTTCAGAATAAATATTGAGAGCCTAAAGTGCGAGTGACATAGGGAGTTAATTAAAAGTATGGAAACGGGAGGTGTTGTTCCGTATCCAACTTCTTATATATGACACTTTATTTGTCTTTCAATAATCAGATCCTTTTGGTATGTAGAGATCACAGTGTTTCAAAACTGTACACACAAATAATATATACTTACACACACTTGACACAGACTTACGTATACACAAACTTGGTACAGATTTACGTATACACACATACAATCATCTGCATTCACCGACAGACACTATACACCATAATTATCACCTTTAACAAATATTAGCTCTACAGGGAATGAATGGTCAATGTCTCCTACAGATTTCCTCTTCCACCCGTGTCCTTCCTTCCTTCCAATACATCTTTCTCCACAAATACCATCTTCAATCTCAGCCTCCACTCCATCTTGCCTCCTTAATCTCTGTCTCAGTCCTGGTGATCTTTTTCCCTCCCTCTGCTGGTTCTCTTATGATGGGTTACTCAATTTCTTCCTCTCCTTTTCTCACCACCACATGGAAAGTAAATGTAGAGATAGACAAGTACTGTAATCATCTATGTCTTGCAGTTTCAACCCCCTCAGTTAACTCTTTGTTAACTTCACAGATGAGGTTATGTAGATGAAGCCTTGCACTAGCTAAATCCTAATAGATCTAACCTACCTTGTACAACACACATAAAATAGTAGACAGCAACTAAAATAGTCTACATCTTTCATTTCCCACCATTGACCTTAGTGATACATATCAATTCCAGCACTTTAATTCAGTTCCTCATTCCTCTCGCTTCATCAGTGATCTGTCCTTGGAACATTGTAGCATTCAATTGAGGGTGGGTTTTTTTTTTTCAGCATTATCGTCGTCGTTCATATTATCAACCTCTCCTCCCTGTACAGCCACGATCAAATATCTACCGACACTTTCCTTACATAGTAGTAAATATCTTGGTAATAAAGAACAACACGTGTATGATTTTGCAGCACCTCATAATAATAATTGAGGGGGTTGAGTTAACGTAAAGTGTTGTATGATTATATTTCTATATGATGCTGATTTATTTGAACGATGGAAGGAAAGTGTCGTTGGATATTTTATTGTGGCTGTACCTTGGAACAACTGGCCTCACCGTAGCTATCCTCAAGGGGATCATTATATTGTTTTGGTTGAATTGAAGGGCTTCGAACTCCTCAAAACTATATGCCAGAAGAAAACAAACCACTTCAGTATACGAGTATTGGGTATATATCTATCTCTGTGGCAGAATAGAAATACACCAATATTTCCTCGAGGTTGAGTGCATCACAAAATGTATCTCCATTCGAAAAAGTTCTCTCATTCTCGGTAACTGATTGTGTTAGGGGGCCTCGATTCACTCACAGGCTCCCCCAACACAAGGTTTTCTTTGCTTCCCTGTAAAATCGTCTGCAGTGCTTGCTTGCTTGCTTCCTTGCTTGCTTGCTTGCTTTCTCTCATGGATACTATGATCATGTGTGCCAGGCAGGTGTATCAGCACTCAGATACATTGGGCAGCAACCCTGAATGGTGATCGTGCAACACACACAAATGTATGTTGGTTTACTCACACTAACACTGCAAATTCGTGCAAAGGTTTAGACTCTGATATGAAAAGTGGAAAAGATACAAGCCGCTGTTCTGTACCTTGAAATATATAGATGACCTGGCCAGTATATCCACTGTACCTTGCAAATTTACAAAGGGAACACACTTGCATATATACATACATTGCAGACAGTTAAATACATACGTGCATAAATGTATACATAACGAAATTTATGCATTAAAAGCCTGGTGGACACGTGTCAGTAGAGACTAAACTGGATGGAAACACACTTACACAATTAATGTTTTGACATGAGAGACAATGTCATGTTATGTTATGTTCACGTATTGTTTGTTGATGAAAGCCACTCAATATTATTATATAATGCATCTCTGGTGAAAGGCACACACACACACACACACTCACAAATATACACATACACACACACACACACACATATATATATATATATATATATATATATATATATATATATATATATATATATATATATATATATATATATATATATATATATATATATATATATATATATATGCACATGCACATGCACATGCACATGCACACGCACATACACACGCACATGCACACGCACATGCACATGCACACGCACACGCACATACACATACACATACACATACACATACACATACACACGCACATACACATGCACATACACACGCACATACACATGCACATACACATACACACGCACATACACATACACATACACACGTACACACACACACACATACAGAAATGGGACAAAACCTTACCGGAGTTTACGACTTACCTTTTCTTATGAGGCTTGCTCTTCCTTACATTACTTCCTTCCTTCCTTCCTTCCTTCCCTTCCTTCCTTCTTTCCCTTCCTTCTTTCCCTTACTCTTTCTTACCTCCTTCCCTTCCTTCTTCCTCTTTCTTCTCTTTCTCCCTTCCTTCTCTTTCTTCCCTCTCTTCCTTCCTTCCTTCTCTTTCTCCCTTCCTTCTCTTTCTTCCCTCTCTCCCTTCCTTCCTTCTCTTTCTTCTCTTTCTCCGTTCCTTCTCTTTCTTCTCTCTCTCCCTTCCTTCCTTCTCTTTCTTCCCTCTCTCCCTTTCTTCCTTCTCTTTCTTCTCTTTTTCCCTTCCTTCTCTTTCTTCTCTTTCTCCCTTCCTTCTTTTTCTTCTCTCTCTCCCTTCCTTCTCTTTCTTCCCTCTCTCCGTTCCTTCCTTCTCTTTCACCCCTCTCTCCCTTCCTTCCTTCTCTTTCTTCCCTCTCTCCCTTCCTTCCTTCTCTTTCTTCCCTCTCTCCCTTCCTTCCTTCTCTTTCTTCTCTCTCTCCCTTCCTTCTCTTTCTTCCCTCTCTCCCTTCCTCTCTTTCTCCTTCCCTCCTCTTTCTTCTCTCTCTCCCTTTCTCTTTCGTTTCCTTTCTTCTTCATTCACCAACATTTATTTCTTTACTAGTTTTCCTCTGTTTTTCATTCTTCTTCTTCTTCTTCTGAATTTCACTTCCCCCTTCATTCACTTTCTCCTTTTATCCACTCCCTTTATCTTGGTTTCTTCCCTTCTTTATTCACTATCTCTTTATTTTATTTCATCCTACACATCATTTCCCTTTTCATTTATTCAATTATTTTTCCCATTCATTCATTCTTCCTTCATCTTTCCCTTCCTTCATTCCCTCCTAATAATAGTCAATCCTTCAATCCTTCTCTCCCTCTCTTTCTTTTCTTCACTCCTCGTCTTTTTTATGTTATCCCTCTTTCTTAAATTTCCTTCTTTTCTCTCCTTCTTCTTCTAAACCCATTTATCCTTGTATTCCATGTAAACTATTTTACACTTTCATTATTTCGAATTAAAAATAGGGAGGAGAATGTGTTTGTCTCCATTTGTCTGTCTGTGTATCTGTAAACAAGCCAATTCTAAAAAGGTATAAAGTGATCTTCACATTAAAATTTAGTTAGTGGTCATAAAGATTATAAGCGGCAAGGAAGAAGGGACTGAAATTTTAAGGGTATGTGGGCGTAGGGGAATACAACATGCTTATCCTCTCTGTTTCATATTTTGCTTGAGCTCGTTTCATACTCGATCATGCTGGCTATTCGAAGTAAGTATAATATATTTCGGATTACGAGTGTGTACCAATTCGAAACTGTATGACATATTTTTCTTTATCACTATCCTTTATTCGCATCCTTTCTATCCTTTTATTTACTTTATACCTCCATATGTTTATTTATATTCATTCTTTCTTTCTTTATCTCTACTATCATACGTCGAATTCTTCCCCGTCTTTTTCGTTAATTTATTCTATTTCTCCATTCTTTTTTATTCTTCGTTTTTGCTCTCTTTTCCTTCCTCCTTCTCTTCTTTCCTCTCCCCTCCTCCTCCTCCTCCTCCTCAGCCTCTCCTTTTTATTGCCCTGGAAATTGAGGAAAAGGTGAAAAAAATTGTTGGTTTGTGGGAGGTTATGTGTGTGTGTGTGTGTGTATGGATGTGTGCCTGTCTGTGTGTGTGTGTGTGCGTGCGTATATATGTGTGCGTGTGCCTGTCTGTCAGTCTTTGCATGTCCACACACGCACAATCCAACAAGCACAAACACACACACAAACAAACACAACCACACACACACACAAAGAAACAAACAAACACACAAAACCTCCCACCACACACACACACACACACACACCTCACTCATTTATACACTCATACACAAACTCTCTCTACATATGGGAACACTGGATATAACGCAATGCATTATTCACTAGTAAATTGTCTCTTTAAAAGTAAAATGTTCACTCACAATACTGCACGGACGCACCATTCATAATTACAGGGTCAAAAAACTCTCCATTATTAAACACGGCAGGAAATTAGTGTACCGTTCAACCACTGCTATTTTAATTTGTATATATATATATTTTTTTTATATATATATATAACAAATGAATTACAACGGGAAAGTTTAATCAATGTATGTATATCGAGTCGTAAACAAAATCAAGGTTGACCCTGTGTATGTTAAATTGAACTAAGTCTGATTTGAATTAGATTTGATGTTTCCCAAAATATTCTTCCTTTAAGGGAGTGTTACTGATGTTGTTGTTGTTGTTGTAGTAGTTCCCCAGACTGTCTGACCGAGCAGTCTCGAGTTTGGTTGACCGAAGTCGCGTAGGTGCTCGGCCCCAAATGGGAGTCAGTGTGATAGTGAGATCTGTATCTTGGAAGGCATCAGACAAGGGGACTGTTGGTTCACGGATATATACCCCCGAGCCAACATTCCCACCGTCTGTAGTGTTCCTTGTTGTGCCACATAATCGGGCGATCTCGTCAGCTACCCAGAAGGAATGAGAAATGGTAAGAGAGACAGATAGAACAGGCCAGGGTGTGGTAGAGGATGCTAAATTCCTCATTCCTGGATAGACCCAGCCCTCACCAGTGGGAAGGGGTGATAGAGAGGTAGGACAGCAAATTCGGCTGGGGCCGAAGGGACGCCAAAACCATTTAAGAATTATTGCCCACGTCACCGCAGGCAATACTTCCCTTACTGATATATGGGGGTGTAATATAGCACATTGTTTTGGGAGGTAAATCTGTAGCAAATGATTCCTCCAAATTATTCGAGGCAACAGAATATACCATTATTTTTCTTCGTGTGGGTCTTCGCGCTCCTGTCTATCAAAAGTATACTATCCCTTTAAAGTCCTCTCTCCCTCTCTCTCTCTCTCTCTCTCTCTCTCTCTCTCTCTCTCTCTCTCTCTCTCTCTCTCTTTGATGTTCCTATCCCTTCTTCCATACTCCTTCTTTTATTCCTCTTGCTCTCCCTCGTTCCTCTTTCCTTCTTTTACTTCTCTTCCAATGCCTTCTTCATTTATCCTTGTTATATTTCTCTCTCTCTCTCTCTCTCTCTCTCTCTCTCTCTCTCTCTCTCTCTCTCTCTCTCTCTCTCTCTCTCCCTCCTAGATTTAACAGTCACGAAAGAAACTTATGAAAGATTAGTATAGAGAACTGAATGATTATAACCAAAAAGTTGTTGATGATGAAAGATAGCACCGTGAATGAATGGTTAGAGTCAAGCCCCAAAGGTCATGGTCAAATGCTACTAAAAAAAAATGATTGATTCCTCCAAAATGCATCACGTAACAGCAAACTTAAATAAGGGACCCTGTGATGTCGTCAGAAAATTGGAGGTAAACGAGTCCTTCAAATATTGCTACGAAACTGCACCTATAGGGAAGGAGCTTGTTTCGTGTCATAGTCAGGAGGAATTAGAAGCCACCAATTCTCATACACGATCACAGGGTCCTTAATTAAGGGGAAAATTTTGTGTAAGTTAATCTGGAGCAGCTGAATCCTCCAAACTACTATTCCAAGCAACAGAGCACCATTATTTTTGCGCATTTGATCCTGTTTCCTGGGGTACTATGGAGGAATCAAGGCACTCCAATGAAACAAAAGTGAATTACCCCCCTTAAATACCCTGTGTTTGTGTATAAAACTTAGATTCTTCTGATTCCTCCTGACCATGCCACGAAACAAGCTCCTTCCCTATAGGTGATGTTTCGTGGCAATATTTGAAGAACTCGTGGCAATATTTGAAGAACTCAATTTTCTGACTACATCACAGGGTCTTTACGAGATACTAGGTGTTTATTCTGTGTTTATTTATAAGAGTTTGTAAGATCCAGTAGCCTCTTTCCCAGTCCAATCAAAATAGAAGAATAATGTATTTCCCTCCTCTAAAGCCAAGAGATGGAAGGGGTCAGCAGGAGAGTACAGTGAGTGAGTGAGTTAGTTAGTTAGTTATATAGGAACCCAACCCACCCGTAAACAGACAGCTCGATTAGTTACTGTTCCAGGGAGGCCAGGAGAAGATTGTTCCAAGCAGCTTTGGGAGAGTTAGATGACTGTTCCAGGAAGCCTTAGGGGATTCGATTACAGTTCCAGTCAGTTTTATTGAGGCTGTATTACTGTTCAAGCTATGCTGGAGTTAGAATACTGTTCCAGGCAGCCTTGGGGAGTTAGATTAATGTTCCAGGCAGCTTTGGTGAGGCTATTATTACTTTTCCAGGGATCTTTGGTGGAGCTAGATAATTGTTACAGGCAGCTTTGGTGAGGCTATTATTACTTTTCCAGGGATCTTTGGTGGAGCTAGATAATTGTTACAGGCAGCTTTGGTGAGGCTATTATTACTTTTCCAGGGATCTTTGGTGGAGCTAGATAATTATTACAGGCAGCTTTGAGTGAGCTAGAATACTGTTCTAGACATATTAAGGGAAGCTCTATAACTGTTCCAAGCAGCTTTTGAGAAGCTAGATTACTTAATGTTCCAGACAGCTTTTGAAGGAAGCCTGGAAGAGGAAGAAAAAGTACAGTATCTCCTCCCACAAGCCCATGGAAAACCTGGAAATGATGGAGGGAGGGAGAGGAAAGAAGGAGCTAAAAAAAAAGAACACACACACACACACACACACACACACACACACACACACACACACACACACACGTACACACACACACACACACACACAGTAAAAGCAAAAAGAAAGTCTATAAGGAATTTCTGGGAGACAACCTTGGGAATTTCTGCAGTTTCTCCTCTAAAAGTGTTGGTTTTCTTTAAAGTCTCGATTCTCATTTTCTCTGTGTTTACTTTTACTGGAAGGTCTTGTTTGTCTGACTCTTTTAATTTCGTGGGTTATTTTTTTTTTTTTTTTGGGGGGGGGGTATTTTTTTTCTTGTCTGTGTTTCTGTTTTTTTCTCTCTCTCTCTCTTTGGTCTCATTCTCGTCGCTTATTCTATTGTTCTTTCTTCTTCTATTTCTCCTTCTTCTTCCATTTTTGTCTGCCTGCCTGCCTGAATTCCTTTCTCTCTCTCTCTCTCTCTCTCTCTCTCTCTCTCTCTCTCTCTCTGTCTCTCTCTCTCTCTCTCTCATCTTCCTTTTTCCTTCCGTCTTCTCATTTTTTTCTCATTATAATTATCGATACTTTCTTATATAAATTATTCCCAACCTGTCTCTCTCTCTCTCTCTCTCTCTCTCTCTCTCTTCTCTCTCTCTCTCTCTCTCTCTCTCTCTCTCTCTCTCTCTCTCTCGTTTTTTTTTGTGGGGGGTGCTTTCTTATCTATTTTCCTGCCTGCCTCCCTCCCTCTCTCCTTAAGATGACACAGGCAGACTTCGAATTTATGAGTGGGGCCTGCTTATATGCTGATGTACAGGGAGGGAAGGAAGGGGAGGGGAAGGGAAATGGGAGAATAAATAGATGAATGAACGAAGGAAGGAAGGAAGGAAGGAAGGAAGGAAGGAAGGAAGGAAGGAAGGAAGGAAGGAAGGAAGGAAGGAAG
>JAWZYT010001211.1:2500-55000 GCA_034508575.1 Petrolisthes manimaculis | reverse complement strand
CAGGCCAAACAATCACCCACTCACACACACACACTCACCAGCAGGCCACTCACACACACACACTCATACATTCAACCACCAGGCCACACACTCACCCACACACAAACACACTCACTCACATACCCACTCACTCACATACCCACTCACTCACATACCCACTCACTCACTCACTCACTCACTCACTCACATACCCACCCACTCACTCACATACCCACTCACCCACCCACCCACCCACTGACACACACACACCAAGCCTCACACCCACCCCTTCATCCACTCACTCACCAAGCCACCCACTCCTCCACCCATGCACTCACCAGGCCAGGCATACACACTGAGGTCTGAGAGTTCCTTGTTTACCAATATGTCTTCATCAATTATCTGTAGGGACACGAATTCTCCTGTTGTATTTTCGTTGTACGGTCGCCAGCATAAGTTGGCTTCATTTCCACCTGCGTATGTACAGTCGCGGTCAAATATGATCAATCATATAGGGGTAACTCACGTAAAAATTTGACTGCTTCCATTCCTTAGATGATAAACTTTCCAATAAATAGGGTAACAACCATCTTTTAATTTAATTAATACAAGCAGCTACGCACTACTTAAAACAATAATATCATAAATTATGTGAACGTGAAAACATTAGACAGCAAATTGCCTGAGATTCCCATATGTGGATGATTACTATTGACCGCGACTGTACTGTATGTATGTATGTATGTATGTATGTATGTATGTATGTATGTATGTATGAGCTGTAGTGATGTTTTTACACAATTTTGAATGTAGAGATGACGGGTATACTAACTTTTCGAGAAATACACACGTTTTCTACACCTAATAATCTCGAGTTTATGAGCATCGTGTTCCTCGGTGAAGCAAAGTGAGGCGACAGGACTTTTGCCGCCGACTGTACATACATTGCCTTTAAGGGGATAGTAAATATTTATTTTACACTGGAGTGCCTTGATTCCTCCAAAGTATGCCGGGAAACACAACAAAATGAACAAAAATAATGATGTCCTGTTGATTGGAATAGTTTGGGGGGAATCAATTGCTCCATATTTACCAACACTGTACAGTACATACATTGCCATTAATTAACCAAGGGAATAATTACACAAGTCAGTGATAGAGAGAGAGAGAGAGAGAGAGGGAGGACACGGCTTTTGTTCCTATCTAAAGCTATAGTACCTTTGCTGCCCCTCTGCTGTCAGGTGTGTGTGTGTGTGTGTGTGTGTGTGTGTGTGTTGGCCATTCAGCTTTAAGGGAGAAATATAGTGTTGGGGGTGAACGTGGAGCAACTGATTCCTCCATACTGTTACAAGCATCAGGCCACCATTCATTTTTGTTTTGCTATTTTAGTCCTGGCTGTTTCCTGGTGGACTTTGGAGGAATCAAGACACTCTGATGTACAGCCACAATCAAATATCCATGCACCGACACTTTCCTTCCATCGTATAGTTAATATCTTGGTAATAAAGAACAACACGTGTATGATTTTGCAGCACCTCATAATAATAATAATAATAATTGTGGGGGTTGAGTTAACGCAAGGTGTTGTTGTATGATTCTATTTTGATATGATACTGATTTATTTGCACGATGGAAGGAAGGTGTCGGTGGATATTAAATTAAATTATTGTGACTGTACACATCAATAGCATTTTCTACAGCCATTATAGGGAAGAAAATTCAATCAATCTCCTGTCAGCAGCGTATTATTAGAAGGCTACTGATTCCCCCAAACTATGCCACGAAACAGATTAACCCATCCTATACTGAGGTTCAAGTCTGTTTTCCAGCATTGACTGGAGGGACTCCAAAACTTTTCAAGGGATGACCGGTTCGACTACCACCCTTTGCTTCGTGTAGCTCTGTTGTGTATTCTTGCTTCAACATTTCTCAGACATCTCCCTCAACCTCATTTTTCAGGGTTTTATATATTTGACAATTAATTTTATACTTGATTTTAGTATTTATTAATACTAAATCTTTTCTTCTTTTTAATTCACGTCCTTTTTCCTACTTTTATGTGACATACCACTATATAATAATAATAATAATAATAATAATAATAATAATAATAATACAACCACAACAACAACATATTTTAAAAAAAAATCTGTCCATAGTATACACGTGCTATTTTTATTTTATTTTTATTTTTTGTAATATAGGTATAGTAGGGTACATAAATATTATGAAGAACCTGATATATTGTACAAGAACGACAAATTTATCCCAGCTGTTACCATTTTGCCAGGGTCTGTTTTTGTTGTTGTTGCTGTTGACAGTGTTGTTATTGTTGTCACTGTGTGTTGTTGTTATTGTTGTCACTGTGTGTTGTTGTTATTGTTGTTGTTGTCAGTGTGTGCTGTTGTTATTGTTGTTGTTGTCAGTGTATGCTGTTATTATTGTTGTTGTTGTCAGTGTATGCTGTTATTATTGTTGTTGTTGTCAGTGTGTGCTGTTATTATTGTTGTTGTTGCTGTCAGTGTGTGTTGTTGTTGTTGTCAGTGTTTGTTATTGTTTGTTGACAGTGTTTGTTATTGTTTGTTGACAGTGTTTGTTGTTGTTATCAACCTTTGTTTTTATTATCAGCCTTTGTTGTTGTTGTTATCAGCCTTTGTTGTTGTTATTATCAGCCTTTGTTGTTGTTATTATCAGCCTTTGTTGTTGTTGTTGTTGTTGTTGTTGTTTTGGTTGTCATTAGTGTTTGTTTATGTGACCCGACCTAAAGTTATGTATGACCCGACCTAAAGTTAGGCTGTATATTAAATAGAGTCTTTTACAACACTGATGATATATAGATAGTATGGCCTGATGCAGTGAATAATATAAAACGTGATCATCCAAGTACCTACATTGCATCATTATAATCTTAACAAATTACCTAACTAAACCAAAGTCTATTTATCTGTAAGAACCCTGTTATCGTGTGTGAAAACTTTGGAGGCTTCTGTTTCCTCTTGACCATGCCACGAAACAAGTTCCTTCCATATAGGTGGTGTTTCGTGGCAATGTTTGAACGACTCATTTACCTTCAATTTTTTCTGACTACAACACAGGGTTCCTTAAAGGGGAGAACCTCTTTTCCGTCGTAAACTGGAGAAGGGGAGATGGGGGCAATACTGACTCGTGGTTATTTTTTATATTTTTATTTTTTGTCTTTATGAAGCTTTACTGTCTTTACGATTTTTTTTTGGGGGGCGTGGTGGTAGTCGTAGTGGTGGTAGTGGTGGTAATGGTGTTCTGGGTGGGTGGTGGTGGTGGTAGTAGTGGTGTTCTGGGTGGTAGTAGTAGTAGTGGTGGTGGTGGGACTGAGGCCATTCAATTATCACCTTGCCGCACCTGACGAGAATTCACGTAAACATGTTGTCCATACCAATCTACTTCACTGTCTACTTACCACTTTACTTACCAATTTACTTACCAATTTACTTACATGTTGTCCATACCAGTTTACTTACATGTTGTCCATACCAGTTTACTTCAATCTACTTACCAATTTACTTACATGTTGTCCATACCAATTTATTTACCAATTTACTTACCTGTTGTCCTTAAAAATTTACTTACCAATTTACTTACATGTCCATACCAATTTATTTCACAGTCTACTTACCAATAAAATCTACTTCACAGTCTACTTACCAATAAAATCTACTTCACAGTCTACTTACTAATTTACTTACATGTTGTCCGTACTCATATATTTCACAGTCTACTTACCAATTTACTTCATGACAATCTACTTACCAATTTACTTATATGTGGTCCATACCAAATCTACTTCACTGTCTACTTACTAATTTACTTATAAAGCTACTTCACAGACTACTTACCAATTTTGTTCACAATCTACTTACCAGTTGACACCTTCATGGGAAAACTGGCGTTGTGTTTCATAATTTTTTTTATAAAGATTATACTATATATCTGAGCATCTGTGTGTGTGTGTGTGTGTGTGTGTGTGTGTGTGTGTGTGTGTGTGTGTGTGTGTGTGTGTGTGTGTGTGTGTGTGTGTGTGTGTATGTGTGTGTGTGTCTGCATCTGAGCATCTGTGTGTGTGTGTGTAAATATATAACAGTATAGACGAATATATCTTTTTTTTTTAAGCAAGTTACTACCCCACTTGGGACAGACTCGACTCCCTAGACCAACCCATGTTAGGACAAGGGAACGATCTGCATACCTGACTAGGCCACGCTATCCATCTATCTATCTATCCATCTATCTATCTATCCATCTATCTATCTACAGAGTCAGACAACCTGGAAAAATCAGCGGCAGATGTGTAAAACTTATTAATATTTACTCATTGTGTGTGAAATATCCTCGTTTCTAAAAGTAGGGAACCATTTGAAGAGATAAAATAAATCTGATAATACAATTTTATATACGTGAACATTTTTGGTACATGAGAGCTCCTTGATTCCTCCAAAGCATGACAGAAAACAGCCTGGACTCCATAAGCACAAACATTAATGGTGGCCCCGTTTGCATGGAATACTTTTAGAGGAACCTATGGCCAAGAAAAATAAAAATAAAACAAATTTCTCATCGTCTAGGGGTTTGTCCATAATGGGTTACACAGGATTGAGGAACTGGTGGATTGTCGGTCTTTGCTTGGGCTGAATATGAAGTGTTTTGATAGTAAGATGGACGGCTGTGGTGAGGGTGTGCACAGTATAATATATATTCAGTGGGAGAGAGAGGTAGAGAGAGAGAGAGAGAGAGAGAGAGAGAGAGGGAAAGGGGAGGGAGTAATAAAGAAGAGAGGGTGAGGGGAAAGGTGACAGAGTGAAAGTGAGAAGAAAACAAGGACGGATACTGAGGGTGAACAGAAGAGAGAGAGAGAGAGGGGGGGGAGGGGGGGAGTGAGAAGCTAACAGGAGGAAGAGAGATAGAAAAAGATAATAGTAGAGAGGGAGATAACAGTATATATATATATATATATATACACTTTCGAGAGAGGGAGAAATCAGTGGAGAGAGAGAGAGATAGCAATAGAGAGAGAAATTATACTAAAAAAAGGAAATGAGAGAGAGTGTGTATGTGTGTGTGATAGAGAGAGAGAGAGAGAGAGAGAGAGAGAGAGAGAGAGAGAGAGAGAATGAGAATGGAAAAGTTGGCTAAAGTCTATAAAAACAAAAGGAGGAAGGAGGGAGAGAAAGTGATAGAGGATAAGAGAAAGACACAATGATGTAACATGCAAGAGAAAAGAAAAAGGGAAGAGAAATGGAAAATATAGTTGGAGGAAAAAGATGGGAAATATTGATAGAAATGCAGGGAGGCTAAAAGGTCGAGAGAGAGAGAGAGAGAGAGAGAGAGAGAGAGAGAGAGAGAGAATGTGTGTGAAAGTGAGATTGAGTGTGTGTGTGTGTGTGTGTGTGTGTGTGTGTGTGTGTGTGTGTGTGTGACAGAGAGAGAGAGAGAGTGTGTGCGTGTGTGTGTGTTAGAGAGAGAGAGAGAGTTAGTGAAAGTGAGTGTGAGTATGTGACAGAGAGAGACAGAGAGAATGAAGGGAGGAGGTTTAAACAGGGGAGGGAGGGAGGTGGGGATGGAGGGATGGAGATATCAAAGAGTGGGATGAATGAATGGAGGAGTGAGATGAAAGGAGAGAGGTGAGTGGTGTGGTGCGGTGCTGGCAAGGAATGTGTTTTGGAGTGAAGGGAAATGAACACAAAAATTAGGTGTTCAAAGCTCAGTGAAGACTTGGGAAGGCCGAGCGAAGTTGAAAGTCGTCGCAAAGTTCCCATGAAAGTTTGGCAATGTTATCTGGTATGGTCTAGGTCTAGGTCTAGCAAGATTTAGCTTCAGATATTTCCCAAAACCTAGGGCACAGGAGCTGAAGTTAACCACCAGGCTTAATTCAAAATAGGTTTAAAACTTCCCCCATTACTGTAGGAAACTTACCTGAAAATTGGGATATGATATCTGGTTTTGTCTAGGAGGAGTTATTGTAGGTTCAGACATTTTCCGAAATCTAGGGTACAAGAACTAAAGGTTGACCACAATGCAGGCCAAAAAAAAAAAAAAAAAGTTTCCAAATTCAAAGGCAAGAAAAATGTGTGAAAATTTAAAAGACTTGGTTGGGAAGGCCGCTTTCTCTCACTCTGCTCGGAGTTATTGTCACTGTGAGAGAGAGAGAGAGAGAGAGAGAGAGAGAGAGAGAGAGAGAGAGAGAGAGAGAGAGAGAGAGAGAGAGAGAAAGAGACACACACACACAGCACACACACACACACACAGAGAGAGAGCGAGAAAAAGAGAGACAAGACACACATAGACAGCTAGACTGAGAAGGATATTATTCCGTGCACAAGTGAGTCGGGGTAACGTTATTATGTTCATCAACTGTGACCCTACCAGAATGTAATACTAATGTAACACACACACACACACATACTAGCACCGTGTCATAACAATATACATACTACTACGCTATCATACTACTACACACACACACACACACACACCCTCATACTAACACCGTGTCATAAGAATCTACATACTACTACACACACTATCATACCATCACACTGCCAAACTCACCTCCCCCCCCCACACACACACACACCCTCATACTATCTATATAATTATACCACAAAAATATATCACCCTAACATACCATCAAACTTTCACACTATACCATAAACTTTTCCTAAATCCAAAAGGGTCATAGTTAAGTATATTAAAATTCCCCTACAATTCCATACTACCTTCGTCACCATACTAAATCACATCTCACCATACTACCACGTCACCATACGACCGGTACCTCACCGTACTAAATCACACCTCACCATACTACCACGTCACCATACGACCGGTACCTCACCATACTTTACCACACTACACCACACCACTACACCACACCACACTACATCAGACTACACTACACCACACCACACCCCACAACACCCCACCCCACTACACCACACCACACCACAACACACCACACTATATCAGACCAGAGCCGTAGAATAGAAGAGTTTGGACAACTCCGTTTTAGACCTCACCCCGCGCGGTGGCCTGTGATTGGCCGAGGACAGGTCACCTGATATATGGGCGCCATATTGCAGCGACACCTCACCTGCTCAGTACCCTGGCTGCCTTAAGAAAGTACACGTAAGACGTCATCTGGTCGTCCAAGCGGAGGATTGGGGTACCAAGACAGTCTTGGGAGCGCTTGGTTTCAGTGACGAGAATTATTAAAAAAAAGATATATTACTACAAAAAACAATTAAAAAAACTAATTATTAAAAAACGACGGTGGCGGCGGCGGTGGTGGCGGTGGGGCGGCGGCGGTGACGACGACGAAAAAAAATTAATAAATAAAAAAAGATAATAGTAAAAAAAAAAATAATAATAATAAAAAAAAAATATATATATATATATATATATATAGATATATATTAAACAAAAATATATATATATCTTAAAAAAAAAAAAATCTAATTATTAAAAAACGACGGCGGCAGCGACGGCAGCGGCGACTGTGCGGCGGCGGCGGCGGCGGCGGCGGCGGGGCGGCGGTGGCGACGGCGGTGGGGCGGCGGCGGCGGAGCGGCGGCGGGGCAGCGGCGGCGGGGCGGCGGCAGCGGCGGCGGTAACGACGACAAAAAAAAAAATAATAATAATAATAATAATAATAATAATAATAATAAAAAAGTTAATTATTACAAAAAATAATAAAAAAAATATATATATTTAAAAAAAAAAAAAAAAATCTAATTAAAAAACGATGGCCGGGGCGGCGGCGGCGGCGGCGGCAGGGCGGCGGCGGCGGCGGCGGCGGCGGCGGCGACGACGACGAAAAATAAATAATAAATATAAAAAATAATAATAAAAAAAATATATATATATATAAATATATATATATGTATACATATTAAACAAAAAAATATATATGTTATTTAAAAAAAATAAAAAAAAATAATTATGAAAAAACGACGGCGGCAGCGGCGGCGGGGCGGCGGCGGTGACGATGACGAAAAAAAAAATAATAAATAAAAAAATAATAATAATAAAACAAAAAGTTAATTATTACAAAAAAAATAATTAAAAAAATATATTTATATATTAAAAAAAATATATATATATATTATTATTAAAAAAAAAAAAACTTATTATTAAAAAACGACGATGGCGGCGGCGGCGGCGGCGGTTACATCATCGTATTATGTATTAATAAAGTAATATGAATAAGATGGTTTGAAAGACAATGAAAACATACAGGGACCTATAATAGCAGCTTTGGTTTAGTATAAACAAAACTATTCCTATTTACTGGTAGGGGGGTATAGGGGAGGCCTTGGTTGGGTTTTCATTGTCTTTCTTCCCATTTATATACATTAAAAGACTACTATCATTATAATAAGTCATATGTACATACACATGTACATAATATATACATGTGTATTTATATATGTAAACAATCTGTACTGAAATAAAAGGCTGGGAAATTAATGTTTGTAGTCTGGCTATTGTTTTCATACGTCCGCTCACTGACATTTCGATGCAAGATGGCGCCCAGCAGAGCGGTTGTCCAAACTCTTCTATTCTACGGCTCTGCATCAGACTACACTACACCACTCTACACACCACACTACACCACTCTACACACCACACTACACCACTCTACACACCACACTACACCACTCTACACACCACACTACACCACTCTACACACCACACTACACCACTCTACACACCACACTACACCACTCTACACACCACACTACACCACTCTACACCACTCTACACACCACACTACACCACTCTACACACCACACTACACCACTCTACACACCACACTACACCACTCTACACACCACACTACACCACTCTACACACCACACTACACCACTCTACACACCACACTACACCACTCTACACCACTCTACACACCACACTACACCACTCTACACACCACACTACACCACTCTACACACCACACTACACCACTCTACACACCACACTACACCACTCTACACACCACACTACACCACTCTACACACCACACTACACACTCTACACCACTCTACACACCACACTACACCACTCTACACACCACACTACACCACTCTACACACCACACTACACCACTCTACACACCACACTACACCACTCTACACACCACACTACACCACTCTACACACCACACTACACCACTCTACACACCACACTACACCACTCTACACACCACACTACACCACTCTACACACCACACTACACCACTCTACACCACTCTACACACCACACTACACCACTCTACACACCACACTACACCACTCTACACACCACACTACACCACTCTACACACCACACTACACCACTCTACACACCACACTACACCACTCTACACACCACACTACACCACTCTACACACCACACTACACCACTCTACACACCACACTACACCACTCTACACACCACACTACACCACTCTACACACCACACTACACACCACTACACACCACACTACACCACTCTACACACCACACTACACACCACTACACACCACACTACACCACTCTACACACCACACTACACCACTCTACACACCACACTACACCACTCTACACACCACACTACACACCACTACACACCACACTACACCACTCTACACACCACACTACACCACTCTACACACCACACTACACCACACTACACACCACACTACACCACACTACACACCACACTACACCACTCTACACACCACACTACACCACTCTACACACCACACTACACCACTCTACACACCACACTACACCACTCTACACACCACACTACACACCACTACACACCACACTACACCACTCTACACACCACACTACACACCACTACACACCACACTACACCACTCTACACACCACACTACACCACTCTACACACCACACTACACCACTCTACACACCACACTACACACCACTACACACCACACTACACCACTCTACACACCACACTACACCACTCTACACACCACACTACACCACTCTACACACCACACTACACACCACTACACACCACACTACACCACTCTACACACCACACTACACACCACTACACACCACACTACACCACTCTACACACCACACTACACCACTCTACACACCACACTACACCACTCTACACACCACACTACACACCACTACACACCACACTACACCACTCTACACACCACACTACACCACTCTACACACCACACTACACCACACTACACACCACACTACACCACACTACACACCACACTACACCACTCTACACACCACACTACACCACTCTACACACCACACTACACCACACTACACACCACACTACACCACACTACACACCACACTACACCACTCTACACACCACACTACACCACACTACACACCACACTACACACCACACTACACACCACACTACACACCACACTACACACCACACTACACACCACACTACACACCACTCTACACACCACACTACACACCACTCTACACACCACACTACACACCACTACATCAGACTACCAAACTTCCCCTCCTTTAAAACATACGAAAAGTTGGACAGACTTAGTAAGTGACGTAAGACTTTAGTTGACTTTTGTACAGACATATTTTTATACACACGTACAGTACATACATACATACATACATATATTCTTACTTACATACATACATACATACATATATTCTTACTTACATACATACATACATACATATATTCTTACTTACATACATACATACATACATATATTCTTACTTACATACATACATACATACATATATTCTTACTTACATACATACATACATACATATATTCTTACCTACATACATACATACATACATATATTCTTACTTACATTCATACATACATACATATATTCTTACTTACATGCATACATACATACATATATTCTTACTTACATGCATACATACATACATATATTATTACATACATGCATACATATATGTACATACATACATACATACATACATATATGCATACATACATAAATACATATATTCTTACATACATAATTTATATATACCAATATATGCATCCTTGAAAAAAATACATAATAATAATAATCATACATAATATATACAATCCATAGCAACAAACATACAAACATTTATACATACATACATACATACATACATAGTTACATATTGTACAGTTGGGCTCAAGAATTCGTATACACCACTGTGACAAAAATGGTTCGTAACAGTTAGAAAATATTGTTTGTACAGTAATTTCCAAACACCAACATTTTCTAGTAATATTTTCTAGTAATTTTCTAGTAATTTTCTAGTAATTATCTGGTAATATTTTCTAGTAATTCTCTAGTAATTCTCTAGTAATTTTCTAGTAATATTTTCTAGTAATTCTCTAGCAATTTTCTAGTAATATTTTCTAGTAATTTTCTAGTAATATATTCTAGTAATTTTTCTAGTAATATTTTCTAGTAATTTTTCTAGTAATATTTTCTAGTATTTTTTTCTAGTAATTGTTCTAGTAATATTTTCTAGTAATTTTTCTAGTAATATTTTCTAGTATTTTTTTCTAGTAATTTTCTAGTAATATTTTCTAGTAATTTTTCTAGTAATATTTTCTAGTAATTTTTCTAGTAATATTTTCTAGTAATATTTTCTAGTAATTTTTCTAGTAATATTTTCTAGTAATTTTTCTAGTAATTTTTCTAGTAATATGTTCTAGTAATTTTTCTAGTAATATTTTCTAGTAATTTTTCTAGTAATTTTTCTAGTAATATTTTCTAGTAATATTTTCTAGTAATATTTTCTAGTAATTTTTTCTAGTAATTTTTCTAGTAATTTTTCTAGTAATTTTTCTAGTAATTTTTCTAGTAATATTTTCTAGTAATTTTTTCTAGTAATTTTTTCTAGTAATTTTTCTAGTAATATTTTCTAGTAATGTTGTTTTGGGGTAATACTTGCAACAGTCAGCAGAACAATAATTATTACAGTATGTGCAGAATAATGACCTCTTTTAACCAGGGCTGTGTGTACGAATTTCTGAGGCCGACTGTACATACCTATACATATACGTACTTTACATACATATACATACATAATTAATTATACACGGGCCTAGGTTTGGCTTGTAATAGATAATGAAAAATAAAAATAAAAATTGATTATACCACAGCTCACTATCTACACTATTATTATTTGCAATTATTTTTCATTGCAGTATGGAAAATTATTATCATTCAATCCATCAGTGATAAAGGTAATTACAGTTAAAAAATATTACTATACATCAAATTTGTCACCATACAGTAAATCAACACTCACCCATATCAACACACATACACACACGCTATTGTATGTATGTATGTGTGTTTGTGTGTGTATAAGAGAGAGAGAGTGAGTGAGTGTGGGTGTGAGTGTGTATGTGTGTGTGAGAGAGAGTGTGTCTGTGTGTCTGTCTGTATCTGTGTGTGTCTCTGTCTGTGTATGTATGTATATGTGTATGTATGTGTGTGTGTGTGTGTGTGTGAGTTGAGTTGAGAGAGAGAGAGAGCATTAAGGTCGAAGGAAGGTAGATAAGGGAAGGTAATGGCATGGCTTTCACCAGATAATATGAGGATGGCGTGTGTGTTTGATGTGTTGAGATACTTTTAATGTCTAGAGGGCCATGGAGGGGGAAGGGAGGGGACTAAAAGTTGACTCGTAAAGAATAGTTACCCTTCTTTTAGAGGAGACAGATAATGAGAGGTGAAGAGGGAGTTATTTAACCATGTGACATTAACGACCATATATTACCATTCCCACACCACACTACGACCATCCTACTACCATCTTACGACCACATCATCACACTACCACACTACACGACCATCTTACGACCACATCATCACACTACCACACTACACGACAATCTTACGACTACACCATCACCCTATAGACCACACCACACTACCACAACCCCATGCCACATCACCACACTACCACCACCTTACCAAACTACACAACTACCACCACCCCACGACTACACCCACACATAACCACACTACAATCACATTACTACCACAAAACAACACTAACATCACCCTACCACATCACACTACACCACACCACCACTATCACACTATCATACTAACATTATTTAAGCCACACCAGCACACTATATAATCACATGACCACACTAAAATCATTGAAATCACACTACAAGTTACTGTAAATGACGTTGATTTACATTTCACCACGACGGCTGCCCAAATAGAAAAGTAAATAGATAAAATAGATATATAAACAGATCAATAGATAGGTAAGAATAGAATCCAGGATGACGTAATATTTTTATACACTCTTCCAGCGGTGATGTGGAAAATATTTTTACGGTTTTGGGGGCACAACTTCGACCCTATAATCAACTTTTATTCCCCACTTTCATTCTATTATTATTACCGTATATACATTTTGTGCTTGCTGTCCCATGCACCTCTTTCTCACATTCTTTCTCCCTCGTCCAACTGAGTCTTAATTCCAGGCCAAATCTGCAAATCAAATCATATATCTTTACACACTCGCGGTAAAAATAATAATTAATCTTTTGCACTCCAATTCGACGACCACAACAAATTGCGCTCTGAACTTTACACACACAGTTTCTATCCCCCTGAGTTTATGTAGCCAGGTGCTGTATATTATTAAGCATGCAATACGTGGGGGGTAATGTTTTTTTTTCAGGCACAAATTATTCAGATGTCAAGAATGATTTTGTTTTGTAATTTGAACCTGCTGTGGGTGTTGTTGTTGGGTTAGCAGGGGGTGTTGTGTTTCCTATTGTTTCACTGCTGTTTTTTACTAGCTTAGGGTTTGGTTACGTTTGGTTTGGTTAGGTTAGGTTGGGTTAGGTTAGGTTAGGTTAGGTTAGGTTAGGTTGGGTTACGTATGGTTTGGTTACGTATGGTTTGGTTACGTATGGTTTGGTTGGGTTAGGTTGAGTTTGGTTGGGTTGGGTTAGGTTAGGTTGGGTTGGGTTGGGTTGGGTTGGGATGGGTTGGGTTGGGTTGGGTTAGGTCATGTTAGGCGATGAAGTTGAGAAAAAGATAAAAGTGAGAAAAGTAAAGGGGACAGAAGATGAAGAGAGGGTAGAAAAGACAAACAGAAAGCAAGGAAGGAGGGAATAGTAAAAAATAGAATAAAGTTAAGAGGGAAGAGTTACAAAAGAGAGGAAGGTATGAAGGAAGAGAAGGGGAGGAAAGCAGGAAAGAAAAGAAGGGAAGGAAGGCAGGGGACTGAAGTGAAAAAGGGAAAAAGGGGAGGGTAGAATATGGAAAGGAAGAAGTGAACAAGAAGGAAATGAAAAGAGAAAAGAAGTGACGAAAAGGGAAGAAATGGAGGGAGGGAAATAAATGTTAAAGTGTGAGATAGGATGAAAGGGAATTAGACAGAGGTGAGAGGAAAATAGAAAGGAGAGATAAAAAAATAATAAAAAAATAACTGAAAAGAGTTAATTAGAAAAGAAAGTTAAGAGAAAGTTAGTGACATCAGAAAAGAGAGGGAGAGAGAGAGAGAGAGAAGCGAAGGCGTGAGTGTGGGGGGAATGAGAATAAAGAAAGAAATAAAAACCGAAGAAGGACGAAAGCAAAAGGAGACTATGAAAGCAAAAAAAAAAAGAGATTGGACTCTAAAGAAAAATAAAAGAAAGGAAGGAAGGAGTGTGGAGAAAACAAAAATGAAAAAAAAAGGAATTGAAAAAAGAAAGAAAAAAGAAAGCAGGAGTGTCTGTGAAAGCAAAGAAAGAGAAAGAAACGAAAGCGAAGGATAGATAGAATCAGCGTATGCAAGATGAAAACAAACACGTGAAGCTCGTAGGCTAACATTTACAGTTGGCTCCACACCCACACACACACCTCTTCCTCCTGCTCCTCCTCCCTGGGCTTGAGTGTGGAGAGTAACAGCAGCAAGCATTCTGTGGACTCTTGTAGATGAGGTGGGGAAAAAAAAAGGTGATGCTTACTGATGCCTAGGCGCCAGTGGGACCGGTATATACATATTTACGAAACATCCCACTTACAGTAGTTGTTGTTGTAGTAGTTCCTCACTCTGTCTGACCAAGAAGTCCCGAGTCAGGTTAACCCAAGCCGCGCAGATGCTCAGACCCCCAAATGGGAGTCAGGGTAATATCCTAGTTAGAGTTGTTGTTGTTGTTGTTATTGAAGTTCCTCAAGCTGTCTGACGTAGCAGCCCTGTCCTACTTAGAGTTTGCATTGGTTTGTATGTTTGCATGACTTGGCCTCGCAAGCTATGAAAGTGTGTGTTGTTTTGGCTCATTTCGAACTGACTAATTGATTGACTGATACTAGGAGCCACAATAGCGAGGTCATATAGCTCCATAAAAAGGTGATAGAGAGGTGAGACAGCAAGCAGGAATTAAATAGAAAGAAAAGAAGGACAGTTGAAGAAGTAAAAGGTAGTGGCTGGGGCCAAAGGGGCGCCAACCTTCACAACACACTTCGACAGGTTTGAATCAAAAATCTTTTATTTCACCAGCTTTCCTCCTCTGAGAGATTTACTACGAGCACAGCCTCTCTCTCTCTCTCTCTCTCTCTCTCTCTCTCTCTCTCTCTCTCAAAGATGTATCACTTTTCTCTCTTACTATGACTTTAAAATAAAAATCTGTAAGCTTCTCGAACGAAATTGGCCAAGATTTTTCCCCTCTCTGTCATCATATCACATGCGAGGATATTCAGGATATTTATATACTCGTATATACACCTTATATTTGTAGGATTCAGCACTCCTTCAATTCGCATACAACAGATTACCTCCTAGTTTATATCCACACATGGACATCCAAATTAATAAACACACACACACACACACACACACCACGACCTTAAATTAATACACTTAGCTCTGTGTGTGTGTGTGTGAGTGTGTGTGTGTGTGTGTGTGTGTGTGAGTTACAATAGCAGTGGTACCGACCTAAAACTTTGCGTTCCACACACTCGTCCAAAACTCTGGAAATGAAAGTGCAAATCTGAAGCCCTCTATAAAGTTGTGGGCTCAGTGAGGGTGTAATCTGGTGCCGGCAGTTTGGAGGTACAGCCACAATCCAATATCCACAGACACCTTCCTTCCATCGTGCAAATAAATCAGTATCTATCATATCAAAATATAATCATGCAATAACACCTTACATAAATTAAAAATCCCTTATTTATTTAAATCAGTATCATATCAAAATATAATCATACAACAACACCATACATCAATTCAAATCCCTCATTTATTATTATTATTATGAGGTGCTGCAAAATCACACACGTGTTGTTCTTTATTACCAAGACATTTACTACGATGGAAGGAAAGTGTCGGTGGATATTTGATTGTGGCTGTACACTGACTCATCCAAACTCTACCAGGAACTATAGTGATCGTTTAATATACCCTTTTTAAGAGGATAGTATAATATTGAAAGATTGGAGCTCATTCATTCCTCCAAAAGTATGTCAGGAAACAGACCCACATGAAGAAAAATAATGGTATCCTGTTGCCTGCATGGAATAGTTTGTTTGGAGGACTCGTTTACTCCAGAATTACTACCCAAAACAATGTACTATATACCCCTTTAATCTGTATATGTAAGTAAATATCTATACATCAAACTTGCACTGTTTTGGATGGTATATACTAATGGGAGGAAATCCTTAAATAGGGTAAACGTGAAATACAAAGGAAAGGTTGAATGTCTACTTTTCAACCTACAGTGTTGATAAGACATTAATTTTAAGAGCTGCCATACACACGATCGATTAATTAAGCTACTTCCTGGCCTGTGTGTGTGTGTGTATGAGAGAGAGAGAGAGAGAGAGAGAGAGAGAGAGAATTAAGCCATTATTACGATGCTCAGTTGTTATGATGGATCGAGAGGATGGACAGCCAATCATGGGTTTTGTTTACATTTGGTTGGCGCGCAAACACCCGACTAAACCCACCACCCACCCACCCACCCGTCAATTCTTCTCCCTCTCCCTCTCCCTCCCTCTCTCCCTGCCTCCCCCTCTCTCTCTCCTCTTCCTCCCTCCCTGCCTCCCTCTCTCTCTCTCCTTCTCTCGATCACGCCTTGACTTCCTGACGTGGCCCAGATTAATGTTTATATTAGACTCTCAGAAGTGAAGTGGTGTATCAACCAACCAACCAATCAACCAATCAGTCAATCATCCAACCAACCAATCAATCAACCAATCAGTCAATCATCCAACCAACCAATCAATCAACCAAGCGAAAGTACAGTCACAAGCATAAGTTTCTTTACCCCCATGGCGAGAGTGAAGTCGAAGTCGAAGTCGTAGTTGGATATGGATTTGACGAACATGAAATGGACCAGTTCATAATGCTCGGATAATACTTCATGTCTATAGAGGTGTGTCTGTATGTATGTATGTGTGTGTGTGTGTGTGCTTCATGTCTATAGAGGTGTGTCTGTATGTATGTATGTGTGTGTGTGCTTCATGTCTATAGAGGTGTGTCTGTATGTGTGTGTGTGTGTGTGTGCTTCATGTCTATAGAGGTGTTCACTTACTTGAATCCAACAAATTATACACCGTCATGAGATACTGACTCCCAGTGTTCGTTTGCCTGGCCCTTCTCCAACTACGACTTCAACCTCGACCTCGACTTCAACCTCGACCTCGACTTCATTCTCGCCAGGGGGGGTAAAGAAACTTATGCCTTGTGACTGTACAGTGTAGGTAAATCTGGAGCAACTGCATGATTCCTCCAAACTATTCCAAGCAACAGAACACACCATTATTTTTGTTCATCTGGTCCTGCTGTTTCCTGGCATAATATACTTTTGGAGGAATCAAGGCACTCCAATGTAACAAGCGTGAATGACCCCCCAGAATCTCGCCCACTTATAAATATCTTAATTAATAATAAGTTGTAATGTAAGGCTACTTTTTCAGGACTTATAATACCTGTGAGGTGTTTTTATCTGTGTAACTATAGATATTCTCATTAACAAAATTCATGATACCTGTATTGTTTAATTTTTATATCACTCCTATTCTATAAAGACCTTCATTCAAATGTTGACTCCAAGGCCATTATGTTTCATCATTAAACTTTGGCATATTAGCATTCTGGAGTTAATATATTTATTGATACTTTATTAAATGTTCGTGCTACACACAGGTACAGTCGATAGCATAAGTTCGCTGCATTTCCACCTGCGTATGACTATATTAGCCATTATGATGTTGCAATACAATTTTAATGCAGAGATGACAGATATAGTTCTCATATGGTAAATTACGTACGGTATGTTGGAATAGATACTGGTTCAGAATGCAACTGTCTGGTTATATTAGCAATATTAAGTACATGAAATGGACGCGAATTTAGGCTGCCGGCTGCACCTACCTAATCCCTCTAATATTTCATTGATAAAGAATAAATGGATATAATGTCATGTTCAATTTATCAAGCATACAATACGTTATTGTGAAGAATAACGTTGGTGTTATTTCCACTGTCTAGGTGAGCATTTATTAATAAAGATAGTGAAGGTAGCTTTGTAAACACGTCCCAAAATAATAATAATAATAATTGTTCCCATGATTTGCCCAATTAAAATTCCAACAACAACCTCACTACTCTCTCTCTCTCTCTCTCTCTCTCTCTCTCTCTCTCTCTCTCTCTCTCTCTCTCTCTCTCTCTCTCTCATCTGCGTCACATATATCTCACTGTCTCTCGTTTTCTTTTCCTTCCTCTTTTTCTCCTTGTCTTCCCTTCTCCATTTTTCTTCTCTTACTTTTCAATTCATTTCCTTTTTTTTCCTTTCAATTTCCTTTCCTGTATCAATCTTCCTTTCCTTTCCGTTTCATATCGTCAATTTCCTAACCTCCACATCAATTCCCTTCCCTTCTCCTACCTTCCCTCCTCCTCCCTTCCCTCTTCCTCCCTTCCCTCCTCCTCCCTTCCCTCTTCCTCCCTTCCCTCCTCCTCCCTTCCCTCCTCCTCCCTTCCCTCCTCCTCCCTTCCCTCCTCCTCCCTTCCATTCCTTCCCCTTTCCTTCCTCCCCCTTTCCCTCTCATCTTTTTTTCCTTTCCCTTACCCTCTTTTCTCCTCTTCCTTACCCTTTCCACCAGTTCCCTTTCTTTCCCTTCTCTTCCTTCCCCTCTTTTCTCTTTTCTTCCTTCCCCTTTCCACCTTTTCTCTTCTCTTCCTTCCCTTCCCTTCACTTCTATTCCATTTCTCAGCAGTCTAACCATCTGTCCTTTCTCTTTCCTTCCCCTCTCTTGCTTCCCCTTCCCTTCTCTTCCCTTCCTTCCCCTTCCCGCCCATTCCCTTCCATCTCCTTCCCATCTATTTTCTTTCCCTTCCATCTCCTTCCCATCTATTTTCTTTCCCTTCCATCTCCTTCCCATCTATTTTCTTTCCTTCCTTTTCCCTCACATCCATTCCATGCAGTTCTCAGCACGCTAACCATCTGTCCTTTCTCTTTCCTTCCCTTCTCTTCCTTCCCTCTGACCTTACTGTCATAACACAACCTGGCTATATGGAGGAAACATTCTCCTCTCTTTATCTCCTACTGCTTCCTTCCTCTCTATCCTTTCTCTCCCTTCCTCACTCCCCTCCCTACAACACTGAATTTTCTTTATCCATTCATTCTCTCCCCTTTCCAGTTTTACCCTTTTCTCTGTGACTATGTCTCTGTGTCTCTGTGTCTCTGTCTCTGTCTCTGTCTCTCTTTGTATGTGTGTGCGTGTGCGTATATGTGTGTGAGAGAGAGTGTGTGTGAGAGAGTGAGTTTGCGTGAGTGTGTGTGCTTGTGAGTGTGTGTATCTATCTGTTTGTGTGTGTGTGTGTGTGTATATCTATCTGTTTGTGTGTGTGTATATCTATCTGTGTGTGTGTGTGTGTATGTCTGTCTGATTGCGTATGTGTGTATTTCTGTGTATGTGTGTGTGTAAATGCTCCAGGAATCTCTTTAATGTCGAGCGAGAAAAAAATACATACCCTTTGCTTCCATTTCTCTCTCTTCTCATACCGTGACTACTAAGTTGTAAGTTTTGTCTAAGAAAGTTGGTCTAAAGTCTAAAGGAAGGGAATTAATTATCTTCTTGTTTATGTTGTTGTTTATGTGAGTTCTTTCTTATACATACATATATACATACATACATATTCCTATAATAGTTACGTATTATTATTATTATTATTATTATTATTATTATTATTATTATTATTATTATTATTATTATTATTATTATTTCCTCACCTCATGGGATAAATACCCAGGTTTATAATTATTATCATCTTTGTGGCTCTGATTTATGTCATTTTTATACGAGGAGTAAAGAAGATAAGATGTAAATGTCTAAAGGTTAAAGATGTAAATATTGTCTCATTGTTGGTAAATCTGGAGTAATTGATTCCTCCACACTACGCCAAGAAACAGACGACCTCGGTGTTACTAATAGGAAATCTGTTTCGTGGCATACTTTGGAGGAATCACTATGTCATCAATTTTCCGGTCAACATCTTTGAATTAAACAGCTTCGATGAAATATGTGAAACTATATTATTATTAAATAATATTATATCCTTTGGTCTCTGCTGTAATATTTATTGGTTCATAAGATTCATATCACTCACTTTTATTTGCCAGAGACAAGACGTTTGATTAAATCATAATTGTACCCCCCCCCCAAAAAAAAAAAAAAAAAATAATAATAATAATAATAATAATAATAATAATAATAATAATTACTCCTCTCAGAAGTTTGTTTGTTTGTTTTTTACGATTTTAGTGACTCGGGTTGTTATGACATTAATTATAAATCACGGTGGTTCATGGAGAAAAAATAAATAAATAAAATAAAACGGAAGACATATATAATGGAAATATATGTACCGGTAGAATTTTTAGATGTATATAAAGGCAGTTTGGACAGAACCGTAAACTGAGAGGGAATAAAAAGTGGTGGGGAGGAAGGAAGGAAGGAAGGTAAAAAATTGGAATAAATGGAATGGAGAGATGAAAGGAAGAAGGAAACAGTGGAAAGGGAATATGTGAATGCAGGAAGGAAGGTTAAAAAATTGGAATAAATGGAAAGGAGTGATGGAGGGAAAAAGGAAACAGAGGAAAGGGAACAGAGAGGAAGGAAGGAAGGAAGGAAGAAAGGAAAGTTACAAATAATGTGACAAATTGGAAAGAATGTTGGAAGGAAGAAGGAAACCGAGGGAAAGGGAACAGAGAGGAAGGGAAATATATGTGAAGGCAGGAAGGAAGGAAGGAAGGAAGGTTATAAAAATGTAACAAATTAAAAAGGAGTGATGGAAGGAAGAAGGAAACAGAAGGAAAGGAAAATAAATAGGAAGGTAGAAAGTATGAAGAAATGAAGGAAGGAAGGTAAATGGATGAAAAGTGGGTGTAGGGTAAGAAGGTAAAGGAAAGGGTAAGGTCAAGATGGAGATAATTTAGTGATAATAAATGATAATTATATAGGTAGGGAGAAAAGAAGGAATAAGAGGGAGAGAGAATAGGGAAGAAAGAGGGATGGAGAAAGGAAGGAAAGGGAAGTAAAAATATGAGGGGAAAGAATGGGTAAAAAAGACGGAGAAAGGAAGGGAAGGAAAGTAATAATATGAGGAGAGAGAATGGGTAAGAAAGAAGGACGGAGAAAGGAAGGGAAGGGGAGTAAAAATAAGAGTGTTAAGAATGGGTAAGAAAAACGGAGAAAGAAAGGGGAGTAAAAATAAGAGGAGAGAGAATGGGTAATACGAGGGATAGACTGAGAAAGGAAGGGGAGTCTCAAGTTAAAAATATACACTCTGGCCTTGACACACGGTAGGATATAATTATGACCCTCCCTCTCATAAGCTTCCTCCTGTTCTGTTGTTGTCTTAAAGGGAGAGTTTGTAATATACGTTGGTAGGTGTACAGTTGAGAAAGTAGAAAGGGCGAGTAAAATGTGGAAATATATATAATTATCCACATCTGGTTACCACTCAAAAAATTTCAGTCTCCCTAAGAAACCTGCATGTGATCGATCGTGTATAAGAAAGAATTGGAGGTTTCTGCTGATTCCTACTAACTATCCCAAGAAACAAGGTCCTTCCATAATACGGTATGTGGTGTTTGGTAGCAATATTATTTTGAAGGACTCATTTATCTCCAATTTTCTGACTATCTCTCTCACAGGGTCCCTTAAGGTGGTAATTCCCTTTTGTTACATTGGAGTGCCTTGATTCCTCCAAAGTATATATGCCAGGAAACAGGCCCAAGTTAACAACAATAATGGTGTTCTGTTGCTTGGAATAGTTTGGAGGATTCCGTTGCTCAAGATTTACCAATACAGAACTTCCCCCTTAATTAACTGCAAACATTTCAAAAGCACTTTACCCTTCACGACCTTCCTTCCGATCTTTCTACATTTAACCTGACTTCTGTAAATATAATAATAATTACGACTAAATCCCTCCTGTACCTCCTTTCCAGAACCTGAGCCAAAAGAAACAAAAATTAATAAAATATATGTAAGTGATATATAATAATTATTTTCTATGCACAGTATTTTCTATTTATATATCAAATTTTTTTTTCTTTTATTACATTTTGGATCTATCTATATGTTTGTATATTATCTAACTTCAGCAAATCTTACTACTATACTATATCTATGTATCAACTGTACTATCTATCTGTCTACAATTACTATCTTTGTCTTTGAATGAACTTGATCTTTATGTATGTTTTATATGTAGAGTGTAGATACTACTTATCACACACACACACACACACACACACACACACACACACACACACACACACACACACCATTAAAAAACTCTAAACTCTTTACATTTTTTTGCCAAGTCAGAAATGGATGGTGGGAGCAATTTTATAATGTGTTTACTATTTTGTCTGCCTGCCTGGTTACTGTGATGTGTGTGTGTGTGTGTGTGTGTGTGTGTGTGTGTGTGTGTGTAACGAGGTCCAGTGATTCGTTATTCATCACATTTTGACAAATGTCTGAACAAGAATTTTGTCCCTTACTGTACAGCCATGGCTGATATTGCTGGACCAGGGTCCAAGGAGTGTTGGAGAGCAACTAAACAGAGTTCGAAAAAGTGAGTTCTAAACCTCTCTCAACGTTGAGAATGGTTTGGATTATTCATTTGTTCGAACTCTGTTCAGTTGCTCTCCAACACTTTTTGGAGGTTGGTTCACCACTATCAGCCATGGTTGTACAGTCACTCATAAAAGTAAAGACACCCCAGGCACGACACCTTTTAACTCGTGTGATATCATCGGTTCTGGTAACATTGTACCTGACGTCAGAGGTTGTGATGTGTGTGGTGTTTGGATTAAGGCTGGTTTGCTCGAAACACTATCTCAACTCATGCTTCGTCTCATCTACCCTTAGTTCAAAATGAGTCGAGCAGATCAACTTCATATCTAAAGCGTCATCACTGACGTCACGTACACTGTTGCCAGAACCGATATCACACGTATAAGAAGGTGACTGACCTGGGGGAGGTCTAAATTTTTATGAGTGACTGTACATTATATAGTAAAAAAAAAAAAAAAAAGCAGCGCAAAGACCATGCCAGTAAATATATAAATAAACACAGTAAAAAAAAATTATATCATCCATTTTAGTCATGCTCCCACTCAAAAAAAAAAAAAAAAAAACATTTAATGGAGAGTAATATGATTATTCATTACGTTGAAGGTAAAAAGTGTTTGTTTAATATTATAACAACTGCATCACCAAAGTGGCCAGCCAGCCCCGTTACTGCTCACAACATTGTATCCAGAACTGAGTAATATAAACACAAACAATGTACAAATGGAAACTCTGAGAGGTTTTATGCATACCAAGCCCACTGGTGTTAAGGGGGAAGAGTTTTGTGTTAGTAAATCTGGAGCAGCTGAATCCTCCAAACCATCCCAAGCAACAGAACACCATTATTTGTGTTAACTTGAGGGCCTATTTGTTTCCTGGCATACTTTGGAGGAATTAATAAGTCACTCCAATGTACCACCTTTAAGTTAGTAAAATAATAAATACAGTATCACATGGGACGAGCTCAGCAACTCTATATTATGTGCCAGTGAGTGAGTGAGTTTGGTAAAGGTATTATTATTATTATACTGACCGAGTTTAGAGAGGTGAAGGAGAGAGAGAGAGACACATAGGACGAGCTCAGCACCTACTGTATTTATTGTGTGTCAGTGAGTGTGTGTTAGTGAGGTGAAGGAGAGAGACACATGTAAGCAACATTCAGTTTAGAGGTCGTCTGTCCGGCCCTCGGCAACAGGACACCTTTCTGAATAAACTAAATGACGTGTGGTGTGCCAGAAATGGATGGATGGATGGATAGATAGATAGATTTAGTTAGGTAGGTCGATGGATGGAGAGATAGATTGATTGTTTTGGTTAGTTTGATGTAGAGATAGATAGATAGATTTAGTTAGCTAGGTAGATGGAAAGATAGATAGATTTAGTCAGCTAGGTAGATGGAGAGATAGATAAATAGCTAGATAGATTGAAAAATAGTCAGATAGATTGGAGAGATAGATAGATAAATATATTTAGTTAGGTAGACGGAGAGATAGATAGATAGACAGATAGTTAGGTTGAAAATTAGATGGATTGATAGATAGATAGTTAGATGGAGAGTTAGGTTGAAAGCTAAATGGATATATTGATAGATAGCTAGATGGTGATAGATAAATAGTTAGGTTGAAAGCTAAATGGATAGATAGATATATAGATAGTTAGGTTAAAAGCTAGATAGATAGGGCGATGTGTTGATAGTTCGATAGATAGATAGATAGATAGATAGATTGATAAAGAAAAAGGGGATAGGTAGATGAATGCAAATACGAATACAAATAACTGATAATTTTCCCCCACTCTAAAAATATCTGTGTCTGTGTATGTGTGTGTGAGTGTGAGTGTGAGTGTGAGTGTGAGTGTGAGTGTGTGTGTGTGTGAGTGTGTGTGTAATGATACGTGTGTGTGTATATGTGTAATGATACGTGTGTGTGTGTTAGAGTGTGTGTGTTTGAGTGTGTGTAATGATACGTGTGTGTGTGTTTGAGGTGTTTGAGTGTGTGTAACGATACCTGTGTGTGTGTGTGTGTGTGTGTGTGTGGGTGTAAATGTTGTCAAGGAAAAATAAAACAGCATGATACCCTACCATGATATCAGGGGAAGTACAGTACAAACTTGTCCAATATCCCGTTCTCAAATTTGACACTTATAACAGCGAGCAACAATCCACGTAAGAGGTTTTGTTGGTTTGTTCTTTTCCTCGTTCGTTTAGGCAATTTAGTTTTTTTTTTTCTCTCTCTCTCTCTCTCTTTTCCTATAATTGTTTGTTTGTTTGCTTGCAGATTTGTTTATTTATTTTATTTGTTTGTTTGTTTGCTCGTTCGTTTTTTGTGTTTGTTTCTTTGTTTGTTACTTCGTTCTTCAATTGTATACTATTTCGTTGGCGTTAAAATTTTCCAAATCTATGACGTAAATTGTTGTTGCTGTTGTTTTTGTTGTTGTTATCCATACTATATTAATAATAATGATAAATATATATATAAATAACTGTGTAATTCAGAACTATAGAACTAAATAGTTAATCCCATTATATTTGTATGTTGAATTTGGTTTGGAAGAATCAGTGGCCTTCCAGTTTATCGAAGATGAAAAAATACTTTATTGATTACAAAGATTATAGGCACCAGTTTCACACACACACACACACACACACACACACACACACACACGGGAAAAAAAGGAAAATAGATTGCAAATATTAGGCACCAGTTTCACACACCAAAAATAAATATATAGGAAAAATGAATTAAGAGAATGGGAAACAAGCATAACACAGTGCAAATTGACGAAAGAGTAAGGTAAGCAAAAAAAAAAAAAAAAAAAAAAGAGAGAAGCAGAATTCGGGACTGAAAAAAAAATGTCTGTCAACGAAGTCGATTTTTTCCTCAACGTGAAATTGTTCCATGTTGACCTTGTTGTTGTTGTTGTTGTTGTTGTTGTTGTTGTTTTGTTGGAGGATGTAAATTGATACCCTTGGGATCGTTTGACGCACATGTGGCGTCGTTAATATTTTAAGGGGGGAAGTTTTGTGTTGATAAATCTGGAGCAACTGAATCCTCCACAAACTATTCCAAGCAACAACGGAATAAACACTATTATTTTGTGTTCATCTGGTCCTTGTTTCCTGGCATATAATAATACTTTTGGAGGAATCATGGCACTCCAATGTAACAAAAGTAAATTGCCTCCTTAAACTAAAAGTGTTTCAGTGATGGGGTTTCCCGTCATTCACTTGATATTATTCGCTATAAAGAGAGGAATTATTTTTTTCTGAATGAAGAGAGAGGGAGAGGGAAACAATACAAAGGAATACAAAGGATGTACCGTAGTGACCTTTTACGAGGTTATCTGTTTAAGGGACCCTGTGTTGTAGTCAGAAATTTGGACTTATATGAGTTCTTCAAATAATGCCACGAAACACCACCTATGTATATGGTAGGAACTTGTTTCATGGCATGGTTAGGAGGAATCAGAAGCCTCCAGTTTTCATACACGTTCACAGGGTCCTTAACTACGTTAATCTAGACTACGTACACTCTGCTAAAAAAGTTTTGGAACCACCCCTCCATAAATTTTAGAATTTTTATCATGGTACGGTTGGTACGCCTGCTAAGTCAGCCCAAGTGTTCCTGTACAGGGACAATAATACACCTATTATACAACAATATACACCAATAATACACCAATTCATAACACATATTATAACTGTTACAAGCACTGGGCTTCGCTCACCGTGATCATTCATTTGTAACGTTATTAGTAAAGGATTTATGTGGTGTTAAGAGTGAGAGTAAGCTATAAGTATTATCACCAGTGGAATAGGCTTACCAACTCTACATACCACTAGCAATAGGAGTGGTTCCAAAACTTATTTTGAAGAATGTATTGTACGTGTTGAAGGAAAGGATAGCAAAGGACAAGGATAGCCTATGACAACAAAAAACAACATTAATTTGTATTGTTCAGAGTAGTAACTTACCGTATAATAATGCTACATTCATTGTATTGTGAGTTTTATATCCAAAGAACAGAATTGATTAGAATAAGAATAGAATAGGACAGACAGATTGTGCAGAACAAGAGTGATTCAAACAAGGTAGGACAGATTAGGCAAGACAAGACTGATTGGGCAGAACAAGAATGATTCAAACAAGGTAGGACAGATTAGGCAAGACAAGCTAGATTAAAACAAGGCAGGACAGAACAGATTCATACCTAGCTTCCCTCCACTCGTTTATTTATTTTATTCCTGTTTCGTGGCATACTTTGAAGGAATCAAGGCACTCTAATGAATCAGAAGTATACTAGCCTATCCCTCCTTTAAGCCACAAATCACCACTACACCAGGCCTATTTGAGAAGTGGTAAACAAATAGGTAGAGTGTGTTTTGCTACGACTGTGATGTATTGTTGTCTCTTTCTCTGTGTGTTGGTGTTGTGACGGATTTTTAAATTGACAAGCCAGAGGTGCATGTAAAGTTGGACCCACCCTCATCCTCACTCTCACTCTGCCCCACCCACACCTTCACTCTCGCCCTGCCCCACCCACACCCTCACTCTCACCCTGCCCCATCCACATCCTCACACTCACCCTGCCCCATCCACATCCTCACACTCACCCTGCCCCACCCCCACCCTCACTCTCGCCCTGCCCCACCCACATCCTCACTCTCACCCTGCCCCATCCACATCCTCACACTCACCCTGCCCCTTGCCGACTAATCACAGAATTCTTAGGGTCCCGTGACGCCAACTTTCATTGTCTCAGTATAGGAACCCGAACATTTTTTCTTTTCTTTTTGTATATGTTCTGACACTAGCCCAGGTCAACTGTTGCTCACACACACACACGTCACGACTTCCGAACTGGTACCCAGCCACAGAGAGAGGGAAGTGAGGGTAATTCCCAAATATTGCAGCTGATATGGTACCAGTGAGGGTGTTTTACGACGTTCGGTGGCCTTATAGTTAGTGCCTGAAACTCAAATCGGAAGAGCAAATAAACTCAGGCCCTTACCTGAGAGGATCGATCTCCCGACTTATAGGTTAATTAGTCCAGAACACTAACCACTCGGCCATCTCCCCTAATAATTCTAAATTCGAGAGTTCCCCTTTGCCAAAATGTACTTCCTTACTGTAGTGTCTGTCCTTCAAGAGACTGCCACTACACCTGTCAACACCTGTAACCTTCAGTAACCTACATGCATAACCTGTATGTCTTAATTAAGGTGGTACTTCTTTTTTGGTACATTGGAGTGCATTGATTTCTCCAAAATATACTAGGAAACAGGACCAGAAGAGCAAAAGTAATGGTGTTCTGTTGCTAGAAATAGTTTATTAGAGGATACAGTTGCTCCAGATTTACCAACACACAATTTCCCCCCTTAACCTAGTTGATTACATTTCTATTAATTACTCCTCTCCATCTTCACTCCCACACCATCCCTCCCCACACACAAACACAGCTGTCACAATAAACACCGAAAAACTGGCTCAATTGTGGCATAGAGATTGGTCAAAAGCAGTTTATTATCATGTACCTAAAGTCAACACCGCCTCTTCTGACGCTGGCCACAAAATACAGTCAATGGAAATTCTCATTCACCTGAAACAGTACATGTATATTATTTTTCCACTATGTTGTTATAAATTCACTGATGTCTTTATCAAAGGATTTTCATAATACATCACATGACAGGATTATTCACCAAAGCAACAACATTCATTAAAATAAAAACAAGGACAAAGAAACTTTAATCATATTGTTACACTATTTTATTACCGGTATAGATTTGAGCCTACGTTATAAAATTAATACACTACAAGCGTGTGTACTAAAAATCATGTTTATATGATAACCAATACCAGATTCATACCTACAGTCGTGGTCAAATATAATTATCCATATAGGGGTAACTCACGTAAGAGTTTGACAGCTTCCCTCTGTTCCTTAGATGATAAACTTTTCAATAAATAGGTTATCTACCATCTTTTAAGTTAATACAAGCAGCTACGCACTACTTAAAATAATAACATCATATGTGAAGGTGAAAACATTAGACAGTAAATTGTTTGAGATACCCATATGTGGATGATTACTATATCTTCCGTCAATTCAACCCCCTTAATTATTATTATCATTATTATTATTATTATTATTATTATTATTATTATTATTATTATTATTATTATTATTATTATTATTATGAGGTGCTGCAAAATCATACACGTGTTGTTCTTTATTACCAAAATAATATTTTACTATGATGGAAGGAAAGTGTGAGTAGATATTTGATTGTGGCTGTACATACATAGGCTAACTAGTCTACGCATGCCTGACTTTCAAACTCTGAGTTAATTAACAACTCGACATATCACGTTTGGACACCACACGATCAGGAGAGAGAGAGAGAGAGAGAGAGAGAGAGAGAGAGAGAGAGAGAGAGAGAGAGAGTGAGAGACGCTAAAGTAGACCGATTTCCCCGATCAGGAGAGAGAGAGAGAGACACATACACACACAAACACATACAGTCGTCACACACACACACACATCAGCGGACATATTTCCTGTTCGTGTTGGCACCGAAGAGTTGGGTAAGGAGTTCTGGTTTTAACTAATACACCAACAAATACAGTCGTTTCTTGATGGTACTCTTGATGTAAAGGTTCTTATCGGGTCTCGTCAGCAACACTCCTCGACTGTAAATAAACAAAGGTGGCAAGTAGTAAGCATATTTCGTCATTGAATTAACTGAGGTGGGTAATTGTGTGTGTGTGTGTGCGCGTGTGTGTGTGTGTGCGCGCGTGTGTGTGTGTGTGCGTGTGCGTGTGCGTGTGCGTGTGCATGTGTATGCGTATGTGTATGTGCGTGTGCGCGTGCGCGTGTGAAGGGACTATTATTATCTTTATTATACACGTGTAGGAAGGGTGTTGTTTTCTTACGTGTCTGAGGGCAGGTGTTGTCTGGTGGCGATCTCGAGTTTACATTTCCGTCCAGTGAGGTGTTTGTAGGTGGCCACAGCCGAGGGTAACACTTCCTTCATTATCCCTGTGTCCTCTCGTCGACAGTATACCAGCAAATACTCCTCCAACAGCTGCCAATGTTTACAAAAGTTAGGTGAAGTTAGGTTTAGGTGAGGTGAAGTTACAGTAATTAGGTAAGGTGAAGTTATGTTGTTTGGTTAGGTTAGGTAAAGTCCGGAGAAGTTAGGTGAGGTGAGGTGAGGTTAGGTTAGGTTAGGTTAGGTTAGGTTAAGTTACGTTAAGCTTTGGTGTCACTGCCCACTCCTTCAGTAGCCAATTAAGTAAACAAAACAATATTGACCCTGACACTTAATTTAAGGGGATGTGGGAATAGGGGAAAAGGCTTGGGGGGGGGGGGGGTTAGGGGGTGAATGAATGGGGGAACAGGCTTGGGTGGGGGTTAGGGGAGTGTATGAATAGGGGGACAGGCTTTATACCCTCCCCAAGCCTGTCCCCCTATTCCTGCACCCCCCAAAGCCCCCCCAAGCCTGTCCCCTACTCCAGTACCCCCTTAAACAATGTGAGTGTTATACCAAGTGAAAGGAGAAGAGTAGATAGACCACGTATCCTGCATTAACGATAGATACAGTATTAATGATAGATACAGTACAGTCATGGTCAATAATCCTGCAACACATTCCCATTAATGAGATGGCTTCGAAAAATGATCCGAAACTATAATATACAGCTGTTTGTCGGTCTCTGCCATATTGGTTCATAAAATAATTCAATCAAATGACTCTCTTTTATTCACCAGAGGTTGCAGGGACTATTATTTTATTGACCATGACTGTACAACAATAACAACACACAAGGTTGGGTCCTTCCTCGTGTCGTGTCGTGTCGTGTCGTATTATCTGTAAGGGTTGATCAAAATAAACTCACCTGACACAGCATCTGGGTAGTGAGTAGTTCCAGGTATCTTTTGTAAGCTTCTGGATACGTGGCCATACGATTATTTAGCCTCTGATACGACTCCAAGATCTGACTCTTCCAGTGGTTATCCTTGACTCTATGCAAATCCATATTCGACTTGTGTTTGAGGCTGGTGATGACACTGTGGGGTAAACATTTGTATAAGGATTATTTTAGATCGGTGCATTTGATGTTGTTATTATTGTTATTGTTATATATTCTATTTATTGTGTGAAAAATCCACCGGTTCTCAAAATATATTAATTGCCAAGAAATGCATGAATGATATGGGGCCTCTTTCTTCTCACTCTTTCTGTTTTATTTTTAGTTAATTAGATTTATGGGTAATTAAATCGGGTTGTTAGTTTTAGCCCTCCTCTCATTCTCAAGACAAGACAAAACCACCAGAATGTTATATATGAGCTGGTAATGTGAACGTGACATTATTGTACCATGAACATTTGTAAAGAGTTTGTACTGTACACTTGCCCTACGTGTATTTGAATTGAACTTACGCTTTGGCGTGATATTTCATCTTCTCCTACTTGAGTCTGTATTCCTTGTTCACTTGTTGACAGCCCTCCTAGAACACACGCTATTTCTCAACGTTGTACTCTTTGCAAGTCGTAGCGTCAATCTCTAACACTTTCTCATTGGTCATTCTTTCTATTTCGGCATTTATGTAGCGAATCTAGCCAAGGGGAAGAAGAGAATATACTGATATCACTGAATATTACTGATATCACTGAATATTACTGATATCACTGAATATTACTGAATATCACCGAATATTACTGAATATCACCGAATATTACTGAATATCACCGAATATTACTGAATATCACCGAATATTACTCAATATCACTGAATATTACTCAATATACTGATATATATACATTGTTGGTGTATTATATTGGAAATCATTTTTGTTTTATTTGTCTATTTTTATTATTTGTTTATTTGTCTATAGTTTAGTTAGCTGTGGAAATGTTTTCGGTACAATATTATGTCTTGGATTGCATTCTATTTACCGACAAAGCTAAGACATTAATTAAATAAGGAAGCAGGTACTATTATTTTCATCATCAGGTTAATGAAAAATAAGATAATGGAAAAATATTGTCACTAAAATATAATTCTGTATGTATAGAGCAACTGTTGGTGGGGGTGGGGGTTAGTAGGGGGGTGCGGCAATATAGGGGACATGAGGCTTTTTTCGACCCACCCCAGGCCTGTCCCCCTATTCCCGTACCCCCCAAACACCCCCCAAGCCCGTCCCCTTCTCCCACACACCCCCTTGAAATAATTACCCTCTGCTCTGCTTGTGAGTTGTTGAGAGGCATTATGATGAGTTAATTTTCACACACGTCGTAAGGAGTGAGTGAGTGAGTGAGTGAAGATACAGCTGACTGACTGACTGGTCCAATAGATCTGTGAATAAACAAAAATATCACCGTAGTAAAAAAAATGCTTGCAGACATAAGAACAAGTGGTGTGCAAAATTCTTGAGAGGTTTTGTGAATGGCTGGGGGGGCTACCATGCAACCCTGCAGGAGACCCCATCCAAGGCCAACTCAAGGAAATATGAAACAAGATAAGCATTGTAATTGGTTCACTGATTTGTCAATTGATATAAAACTCCAACAAGACCAACTGGATATAAAGTTTGGATAGCGAGTGTACCAAGATAATACACGTTAAGGGGAAAGTACAGTGTTGGTAAATCTGGAGCAACTGAATCCTCCAAACTATTCCAAGCAACCAAACACCATTATTTTCTGTTAACTTGAGCCTGTTTTAGGGCATACTTTGTTGGAGGAATCAAGGCACTCCAATGTACCCAAAGTATACTCTGCCCTTAATTTAATCACTGTATCCAAGATTAACTCTGGATACTGGAGGGAAGCAAACTATACCATCCCGAGTCACTCAAATAATACTTACATCTCTGCCAGCATTCCTTGTCTGGCCACTTTATTTTTTATTTTATTTTTAACTGTGTTATGGTTGATGATGCGTTTATTTACAGTCAACCTTGAACAGTCAGTCGTTTACCCTTGGAATAGAATAGGATTTAGAACCTGAACAAGTTGATTACTCACTGTGGATATCGATACTATTGATCATGAAAAAGAATATTTGTGGATAAAACGATCGATGTATTTGTCAATCCAACAGAGAATTATCGATAGTGAGGATGTAGCTGGAAATGAATCTGTCAGTGCTTTAGTATACTGCTGCCCAAACTCTATACCCACCCACCATCCATTGTTGGTTAGTATAGTAAAGATGAAACATGGGGTAGTGAAAATATATTGCTGGAAAATAATGATGTGTGGAGTGAAGATGTGTGTGTGTGTTGGTGGAAATTATAATAGGTGTGATGTAGAGATCATTATATGGGTGAGTAGTGAAAATGTTTAGAGTGTAGTGAAGCTGTAACGAAAATGTATCTGATGTATCGAATATCTAAAAATCCGGATGCGGACGAGGATTTTAAATTTGCGGATGAGAATATGAGAAAACTCTTTGTGGATGTAGATACGGATGAGGATGTCTGATGGCCATATGCTCGTGGATGCGGATTATTTTTTTATGTTTAACAAGCACTGGGCTTCGCCCACCACGGCTACGCCGTCGGTGCTTTTGCCTGCGGCGCTGCTCGCTCCGCTCGCACCTCGCTGCGCTCGGCCCCCTCTCGCAGCTCTCTTCGCTCGCCGCATCCCCCGTCGTTTTTTAATAATTAGCATTTTTAATAGTTTTTTTAATAATATATTTTTTTTTAATTATTTTTTTTTTATTATTTTTTTTCTAATAATTAACTTCTTTTTTTTATTATTATTATTATTATTTTTTATTTATTTATTTTTTTATTATTTTTTTTATTCGTCGTCGCCGCCACCGTCCCGCCGCCGCCGCCCCGCCACCGCCGCCGCCCCGCCACCCTGTCGCCGCCGCCGCGTCCCCCCCCCGCCGCCGCGCCTCCCCAGACGCCGCCCAACCGCCCCGCCACCGCCGCTGCCGCCGCCGCCGCTACCGTCGTTTTTTAATAATTAGTTTTTTTTTTCTTTTTTAGTAATATGTTTTTTTAATAATTTTTTTTTATTAATTTTTTTGTAAGTAACTTTTTATTATTATTATTATTATTATTATTATTTTTATTTTTATTTTTTTATTTTTTCGTCGTCGTCGCCGCTGCCGTACCGCTGCCCCGCCGCCGCCGTCGCTGCTGCCGCCGCCGCCGTCGTTTATTAATAATTAGTTTTTTTTTTTTTTAATAATATATATATATATATTTTAATATATATACAAGCACTGGCTTCGCCAGCCACGGCTACGCCGTGGGTGCTTTTGCCTGCGGCGCTGCTCGCTTCGCTCACCCCGCCCCCCCACCCCTACCCCCGCCCCACCCCCATCCCACGCCCCCACTCCCACCCCACGTCCCCACTTTTTTTTTTATATAATTTTTTTTTATATAAATTTTTTATATATTTTTTTTTATATAACATTTTTTTTATATAACATTTTTTATAATTAGTTTTTTTAATTGTTTTTTTAATATATATTTTTTTCAATATTTTTTTTTATTAATTATTTTTTTTGTAATTATCTTTTTTTTATTATTATTATTATTCGTCGTCGCCCTCGCCGCCCTGCCGCCGCCGCCGCCGCCACCGACGCCACCCCGCCGCCGCCACCCCGCCGCCGCCGCACCGCCGCCGCCGCCACGCCGCCGCCGCCCCGCCGCCGCTGCCGCTGCCCCGCCGTCGCCACCGCCGCCGCCACGCCTCCCTGCCGCCCCGCCGCTGCCGCCGCCCAGCCGCTGCCACACCCCGCCGCCGCCGCCCCGCCGCCCCGCCGCCGCCAACCCCCCGCCGCCGCCGCCCCTCCGTCCCGCCGCCGCCGCCGCCGCTACCGTCGTTTTTTAATAATATGTTTTTTTTAATATTTTTTTTTTATTAATTTTTTTTGTAATTAACTTTTTATTATTATTATTATTATTATTTTATTTTTATTTTATTTTTTCGTCGTCGTCGCCGCCGCCGTACCGCCGCCCCGCTGCCGCCATACCGCCGCCGCCGCCGTCGTTTATTAATAATTAGTTTTTTTTTTTTTAATAATATATATATATATATATATATATTTTAATATATATATATATTTTTTTTATTATTTTTTTTTTTTGTGATAATAAACTTATTTTTTTATGATTTTTTTTTTTATTTATTAATTTTATTTCGTCGACATCGCCACCGCCACCGCCCAGCTACCGCCGCCCTGCCGCCCCGCCACCGACGCCGCCGCCGCTACCGTCGTTTTTTAATAATTAGTTTTTTTCATTGTTTTTTTAATATATTTAAGTGTACCTCTGACCTATTTTTTTTTCTCCTGACTTTTGTATTAATTAATAACAATATGCTGATATAATAATCATTGTAGCTGTGTGAACACTCGTGATACATCATTTCTGACCAGAGTGTGAGGGGCAGAGAGCATCGAATCGCCTGCTATAGCTCATTTCCCCACCCAGTACACCTACAGAGGCTGATGAGTTCGAATGCTGTGTGTGTGTGTGTGTGTGTGTGGTGCCTGCCGTTCGTCTCTGGTCAGAAATTACGTATCACGAGTGTACGGCAGCAAAAGTCCTGTCGCCTCACTTGCTTCACCGAGGCACGCGATGTTAATAGACTCGAGAGTATTAGGTGTAGTAAACTGACTTATTTCTCGAGTCCATGAACACTGCATGTCTCGGTGAAGCAGGTAAGGCGACACGACTTCTGCAGCCGACTGTACACTATAAAATATCAATGGACACATGCCTATCCATTCTGTCTAGTTAATCTTTGGTTCAGTACTGTGCGTTTCAGGGGTTTAGTTGTTCGAATTGTATACGACGAACAAAAAGTGGAGAGAAATAAAAAAAAAAAGGAAAGAGATGGAGGAAGAGAGTGGAGCAGGTGGAGGAGGAGGAGGAGAAGGAGAAAAGGTCAAGAGGGACTTGAAACTTTATTGCTAAGCTTCTCTCCACCATACTCCACTTCCACTCCACCATTCTTCACTTCCACTCCACCAGTACTCAAAGCCTCGCACCACTTTGGCCCGGGCACCTTCGATCCTGGCTGGCAGCTGAGCGTAAAGGGAGTTGAGATGGATAGCGCCTTACTCTAACCTAATGTGATTCGAGGTACCGGTACTTTTTTTTTATCTATAGGGCCAACAACAACAAATCTCCTTCTCAACTCTAAACAACTTCTCCCTCACTCACACACATTAATTTGTCTATTACTCTATCATAATGTTAACCTGAGCTCGTAAATTCGCCACCATGTACAGCCACAAACAAATATCCACCGACACTTTCCTTCCATCGTGCAAATAAATCAGTATCGTATCAAAATATAATCATACAACAACACCTTACGTCAATTCAGCCCCCCTAAATTATTATTATGAGGTGCTGCAAAATCATACACGTGTTGTCCTTTATTACCAAGATGTTTGCTACGATGGAAGGAAAGTGTTGGTGGTTATTTGATTGTGGCTGTACTTACTGTAGATGTTTATGCCACTTGAGCTGGTAACATTGATTTGGTGAGGAATCAGAGTAGGTGGAACGTAGTAGAGGGACATGATACAATCTTTCACTTATAATGACACCTTCCTCACACAGTGTTACCAGCTCAGATGACATAAAAACATTTGGGGACGTGTTCGCGAATTGACGAGCTCGAGTATATGTAATGTTTGTTAAAATTATCGGTGGTGTTGGTGTTAGTGGTGGTGTTATTGTTAGTGGTGGTGGTGTTGGTGTTAGTGGTGGTGTTATTGTTAGGGGTTTTGTTGATGTTAGTGTTGGTGTTATTGTTAGTGATGGTGTTGGTGTTAGTGGTAGTGTTGGTGTTAGTAGTGGTAGTATTGGTGCTAGTAGTGGTAGTATTGGTGTTAGTGGTGTTGTTAGTGTTAGTGGTGGTGTTGGTGTTAGTGGTGGTGTTGGTGTTGGTGTTAGTGGTATTAATTCAGACGGGCCAAGGAGAGGAGCTTATCTCTTGAGGTTAATTAATGGAGTTCTCTGCCTTACCTACAGTATCTGGCATGGTACAGTAAGGTTAGTAACTTCCTGTATCACTATACTGTACTTCATCCCTTCCATCAATCCTGCCTTCCTTCCTCCCTCCCTGCCTTCCTTCCATCAATCCTGCCTTCCTTCCTCCCTCCCTGCCTTCCTTCCATCAATCCTCCCTCCATTCCTTCCTTTCTTCCTTCATCCCTCCCTGCCTTCCTTCCTTCCTTCCTTCCTGCCTTCCTTCCTGCATCACTACACTGTACTTCCTCCCTCCCTACCTTCCTCCCTTCCTCCCTCCCTACCTTCCTCCCTTCCTTCCTCCCTACCTTCCTCCCTTCCTTCCTCCCTACCTTCCTTCCTTCCTCCCTCCCTACCTTCCTTCCTCCTTCTCATAGTTAATTAAGGGGAGAATATAATGTACTTGTGGTTCGTCAGAGCGCCTAGCTTGATTCCCCATAGACAAAATTCACCATACAAAACTACAAATAAACTCCTCTGTCTGTTTATTCGGGTTATAACGATCCTGTGAAGCTTATTTTTCCCACACAGTACTACAACACTTTGTACTTATCAAAAAAAAAAAAAAAAAAAAAAAAAAAAAAAAAAAAAAAAAAAAAATCCTGACCGACCTTCCTAACTTTTGTCACGGCATAGTATAAAGTTAGGGTGAGTAGTACTGTTGTATTTCCCTCACGTTCCTACACTTGGCTCAGATGTAAACACGAGGAACACAGAGAGAGAGAGAGTAATGTTTTATGGACCAGAATGTCTCCTTGGTACACAAAGAAGAATCAGACATAAAACTGAGAGAGAAGAGAGAGAGAGAGAGAGAGAGAGAGAGAGAGAGAGAGAGAGAGAGAGAGAATAAATAAATAGGCGATACAGCTATGTAGAGAGAGAGAGAGAGAGAGAGAGAGAGAGAGAGAGAGAGAGAGAGAGAGAGAGAGAGAGAGAGAGAGAAAGAAAAAGAATAAATAGGCAATACAGATATGTAGCATTGCAACCCTCCACTGTAAAACCAGACACACAGACAGACACACAGACTGACACACAGACAGACACACAGACAGACACACAGACTGACACACAGACTGACACACAGACAGACACACAGAAGCTGGAAAGATCTTGTATGCAGGCAGGCAGGAATTCTTGCCCATAAAAAGAGCGACGAGAAATTTTCCGTAGAATAAAGTTTGGGAAAAGTGTTGGCCAAAAATCACACGAGGGAAAAGTTTGGTTTACCTTTGACGCCATCACCACTAAAGGAAAAACAAAACAAACAAAAATTATATATACACACACACGCACGCACACACACACACACACACACACACAGACATAGACTCTCACATATACAAACACACACACACCCAAAAACTCCAACTCGAGAGAGTACAAAAAAGAGCATGTAAAATAATACTGGGTGGCGAGTACACTGGGTACAACAATGCTCTCTCCACCCTCAACATGTTATCCCTCAGTCAGCTCCACCATCAGACACTACTCACATTCGGCCAGGGACTACTACAACATCCACGTCACCGACACTTCCTTCCACCTACAATACCTCGTCCACCTCGTGCACTCCGTCACTCCAACATATTACAGCCAATAAGAGCCCGCACTGATAGGTATAAGAACAGTGCCATCCCAGCCATAGTTCACCTACTCAACAACACATAGTCTATACAATATACTGCCTTGTTTCCTTCTATATATTTTATGTTTCTTTCCAGTATTTATATATGTACATCAATTCATCACTGTATATTTTCAGCTTCAGGCTGCCACTCTCATCAATAAAACCGTTTATTATTATTATTATTTTTTATTTAGATATACACACGCACGGGAAGCAAAACCTATTCATTTCACCGATGGCTTTGACAAAATCATAAAAAAACAAAAACACCCGAGGATGAAAGAAATAAAAATTAAAAAAAAAATAGGAAACTTGACCACCACCCTGAAAGACAAAAAATAATGACGAAGAAGAAAAATAAAAATAAATGAAAAAATGGGAGTGAAATTTTGATGTAAGTTTGAGTATGAATGAAAGGGATTCCAAATTACTACACATCTCTTTCATTGACTAACTAATCCATCCACCTAAATCCACCCAAAGACGAATTATCCACATATAATCTATCTATCCACTTAATTAAAGAAGTAAAATCCACTTAAATAAAAGACTGTCATCCACATAATATCTATCCACCTAAAGAAAAATTATCCACATCAAATCTATCCATCCACATAAAATCTATCTATCCACCATAATGAAAGAATATCATTATCCACCCAAAGAAAAATGATCCACATCAAATCTATCTATCCACATCTATCTATAACTATCCACATCTATCTATCTATTCACATAAAATCTAACTATCCACACCTATCTATCTATCCACATATAATCTAACTATCCACATCTATCTATCTATCTATCTATCTATCCACATATAATCTAAATATCCTCATCTATCTATCTATCCATCCACATAAAATCCATCTATCCACCTAAAGAAAGACGACAGACCCATTCCAAAAAAAAAAAAAAAAAAAACTAAGGAAAGAGTTGATGTAAGAGAATTTATGCTAATGGCTGGTGTTGTAAATGAGTGTCTGGGAGGAGAGATAGATGACCAAACCAAACCCAACCCCGGAGACGGAACTTTTTTTTATCGCCGCCGTGGTAGCCAATGATTTATTCTTTCTGTGTGTGTGTCTCGTATCAACCATATTATAATATCCTGCTTTCCTTCAGTCTCTTTCCTTCCTTCGTCTCTTATCTACCATATTATAATTTCCTTTTTTCCTTCAGTCTCCTTCCTTCCTTCCTTTATTCTTACTTCCTGCTTGCTGTCACATCTCTCTACCACCTTTTTCTGGCGCTGTGGCACCTAATATCAAACAATCAATCCTTCGTTCTTACTTCTTGCTGTCCCACCTCTTTATCTATCTATCTACAGTATCACCTCTCTATCAATCTATCTACAGTATCACCTCTCTATCTATCTATCTACAGTATCACCTCTCTATCTATCTATCTACAGTATCACTTCTCTATCTATCTATCTACAGTATCACCTCTCTATCTATCTATCTACAGTATCACCTCTCTATCTATCTATCTACAGTATCACCTCTCTATCTATCTATCTACAGTATCACCTCTCTATCTATCTATCTATATATCTATCTATCTACAGTATTACCTTCTCCCTCGTCCTATCCTACAGTGTCTTTCAGGCCTAAGGTTGGTTGGTGGGTTGGTTGATTTTCTTTCGTCCTCATGTAAGTCAAATTATTCGACTCTGAAGAATCGCAAAAAAATTCCCATAGACAAAAATTGATATTATTCATTTTATTCTCTTATTGTTTGTGTGAGTTCGTGTGTGTACGGGTGTGGTTATGTGTGTGTGTGTGTGTGTGTGTGTGTGTGTGTGTGTGTGTGTGTGTGTGTGTGTGTGTATGCTTATATATGTGTGTGTGTGTGTGTGTTTATATGCCCATGCGTACGTGCGTTTAAAATTAAAAAAAAAATAGTAGGTCAATGCATATGTGGAAAATTGAGAGGGAATTTTTTTATATAATACCGATATATCATTAATTAAAAGAGAGAGAGAGAGAGAGAGAGAGAGAGAGAGAGAGAGAGAGAGAGAGAGAGAGAGAGAGAGCCGAATCACCACCACCCATTAAATAAGAGCTATTACAGTCTCGGGTGTCTGAGCTAAAAAGACCTCTGCCTCCCACCTCCTCGACCCTTTCCTTCCCTCCTTCCTTCCTTCCCTCCTCTACCCCTTCCTTCCCTCCTTCCTTCCCTCCTTCCTTCCCTCCTTCCTTGGCAGTGGAGACAGTGAATCGAATGGTGGGGTGGTACAGTTGCCAAAAAAGGTATTGCGACAACTATTGATAGAACTTTAACCATAGTAATATCCACAACTATCTGAATGAACTATAAATATCATGTATAACAGAAGGAAAGATACATATAGTTCTGTAATACATACTTATAATCCCTACAAACAACTATGGACATTAATATATTTAATGTTGCATAAATAGTTGTCGCAATACCTTTTTTGGCAACTGTACACTTGATGAGGTAGGTAGGTAAGTAGGTAGGTAGGTAGGTAGGTCGGTAGGTAGGTGGCTAGGGATTACCAGCTGAACCATTAGGACCCAAATAGTGATTGAAGCTGGGTTAGTTAATTCTGGTCACATTTTCACTTCTATCTCTTTGGGGTTTTTAGTTCTTGTCGATTCTGTGTGTGTGTGTGTGTGTGTGTGTGTGTCTGTTTATGTCTGTTAATGGAGAGGTTTGTATCTATGTCTGTCTGTTAATTTGTTTTTCTATCTGTCTCGTTCTGTCTGTCTATGTATCTCTCTCTGTTACTGTCTATATGTCTATTTATCAGTCTATCTATCTCACATCTCGCTCTCGCTCTGTCTATTTGTCTATTTATCTATCTACCTATCTCACATCTCTCTCTCTCTCTCTCTCTTTCTCTCTCTCTCCTCTCCTCTCCTTCTCCATTGCCATTCTTCCTCTCCTCCCTTCCTGTTTACCACCTCCTTCCCTCCACTCCCTCCCTCCCTCCCTCCCTCCCTCCCTTCTAGATTCTCTCCGTCTCTCCTTCCCTCATTGAGTCGGAGATTGATGAACTTTCAATGTCTTCTCCTTGATTGTCTCACCTGCCCGACTGTGGTGATGGTGGTGGTGGTTGTGGTTGTGGTAGTTGTGGTTGTGGTGGTGGTTGTGGTGGTGGTGGTGGTGGTGGTGGTTGTGGATGTTGTGTTTGTAGTAGCAGTAGTAGTAATAGTAGTAGTAGTAGTGGTAGTAGTAGTAGTAGTAGTAGTCGTAGTTGTAGTAGTGGTAGTAGTAATAGTAGTACGATTTATTGTACTAGAGAGACAATGGAGAGACAATGGAGAGAAAGAGAGAAACTTGAAGGAAGTGAAAGAAAGAAAGAATGAAAGAAAGAAAGAAAGGATGTAATAAGAGGAGGAGGAGGAGGAGGAGGGAGGAGGAAATAAGAGAGACAGGGAAGTAAAATGGAGGGAAGCGAGAGGCAGTAAAGGAGGGAAAGATAAAAGTAAGAAGGAGAGAATGGAGTGAGGAAAGTGAGAGAGAGTAAGAATGAGGCAGGGAAGAATAATGGATGGAGGGAAGAGAGAGAGAGAGAGAGAGAGAGAGAGAGAGAGAGAGAGAGAGAGAGAGAGAGAGAGAGACAGTCAAGGAAGGAAAGATAAAAACAAAAAAGTAAGACTGAGAGAAACGAAGAAAGAAAAGCAAGGAGGGACAGGAATTATAGATAGAGAAAGACACCTTCTTATTCGTTGCTTGGTCTGTGGGTTGTGCTAAATTTTTTTTTTTTTTTTTTTTGTAAGTTTTCTAAGATTTTTTTTTTTGTCTTCCAAAATTTTTTTTTTGTCTTCCAATATATATTTTTTTTTAGTATTGCAAGATGTGCTTGTTCTCCACACTGCATGCGAGCGTCCCTTTTTTTTTTCTTCTATTTCCATCGTGTTTGTTTGTTTTTGTCCCACCTATCTACTGTATCCATCAATTTCTCCCTCATTTCACAGGGTATTTCAGGCGTACAATCGCGGCACATACTACTTGAACAGACTTCCCTTTACACCCTGGTCGAGTAGCTACTATAAGCCACGACTATACATTAGGGGGACCTTCAATTATTCCATCTTCAATCCATCAACTCATACAAGGAACCGCATGCTGTCACGCCCCTTCAATTCGTCAACTGTCCATCTTTTTCTTCTATTTCCCTCGTGTTTGCTGTCTTGTTATCCCACCTCTTTATCTATCTATATATAACCTTCTCTATCGTCTCACAGGGTCTTTAATATGGGGAGAGTATACATTTGGTACATTGGAGTGCCTTGATTCTTCCAAAGTATGCCAGAAAACAGGGCCAGAGGAACAAAAATAATAGTGGCCTGTTGCTTGGAATAGTTTGGAGGAATAATTTTCTCTGGATTTAGGCTCCCAACACTGTATCTTCCATTCAAAGCCTAGGACTACGGACCTTTTTCATCCTCAAATCAGACCTCAAATCAAGTCAGTAGTCTCCAGTTCGATCACAACAAATACGAGTGTGTTTTGCTAGTGGTGAATCTTTTGTAAACTGTTGTTATCCTTTGCCTCTCTTCTTCCTCCTCACCATCCCCCTCATCCTCGTTTCCTCTCCAGTCTTTTTTTTTTTTTTCCTCCTGTTATTCCTCTGTTTTTTTTTTGTTTTTTGTTTTTTTCGATGTCTTCCTTCTCTGCCCACTCATCTCCCCCTCATCCTCGTTTTCCTTCTCTCCAGTCTTCTTTCTTTTTCCTCCCATTATTTCTCTGTTGTTGTTGTTATTATTATTTTTTATGTCTTCCTCCCTTCCCTCTCATCTCTTCCTCATCCTCATTTTTCTCTCTCCAGTCTTCTTTCTTTTTCCTCCCATTGTTTCCTCTGTTTTCGATGTCTTCCCTTCCTTCCCTTCCCTCTCCTCCACCTCCTCTTTTAACCAACATACTCTCTCATCCTATTCTCTCCACTCTTTCCTCCACCTCTATTGTCGATGTTATCCTTCTATCTTCTCCTCCTCCTCCTTCTCCCCCTTCTCTTTTAACCAACCCCACCCTCACACCCTATCCTCTCCACGCACCCTTTCCGTCCAACTTGCCTTCCACTTCCCTTTCTCCTCCAAAGCTCTCGAGTTGCTGTCCGTGCCGTGTTATAATTAAGTTTCTTTCTGTTTCTCTTACAGGTGAGTGAGTGAGTGAGTGAGTGAGTGAGCCACACCATCAACCATTATTGATCGTCGTCGTTACCTTGTGAGTACGTAAATAACTAATTAAAATATGTAATACTGCAATTTAATAAGTATAAATATATATATAAGAGAATAAGTAAGAACAATTAGGTAAGCACAATTCAACAGTAACGAAGTAAGTAAACCAATAAAGGCAATGACACTGATCGGTATGGCAGCTTTAGTATATCATAACAATAATAACAAGACATCATTCGATGGCAACACCGCCACTTAAAGATCAATCCGCCACCGTAGCGACCACTCGCCCTTTGCTATCTTTATGTCCTTCATATAGGCCTTGAGTTGGTTCCGTATTGAATTGGTTTCGTATTTATGGAGATATTACACAAAACATACGTTAAATGGGTTTTTCAATGTTAAATCTAAGTGGCCGCCATTTTTCCAATCCGGATCAGATCCGGATTAAACTTTTTCTATCAATACATATTAATACTTTGTATGGATCCATTAAATTTGAGATGAATCGGGTTAGTGTTTACAGAGATATGATTTTTTGAAAATCGCCCAATGTTGAAAGATATGGATTTTCACGATTTCACGATTTTTTTGTGACCTTGACATTAGACCGATTTTGCCCAAAAGTTAATCATTTTGTTTTCTGATGAATATCTATCAATGGAAATAAAATGAACATCATACGGCTAAACCTGTGGACGCTAGACTGTTAACAAATACACGAACAGATAAATAAATAAATAAATAAATAAATAAATAAATAAATATCCAGCACCGAAAACAATACACCCCTCCCCTTCGGGTCGGGGCGGTGTAATAACAGCGTGGCATCTGTTAAAACATCTTGAGCTTCAACAAAAGATTCACTCTCCCGTTGCTTTCCACTTCTTCTCTGTCTGTCTGTCAACTTCTCCCTCGTCCTAAGGGGTTTTCCAGGCCTAGGGAGGTCTTTTTTCATCCTCAGTCAATCAATCAATCAATTAATCAAACATTCGATCAATTTCTTCCTCAAATCAAACATTAATTTTGTCCCGTATTTAATTGCCTTTGGGGATCAATGTTTTTTTTGTTTTTTGTTTTAACCTTCTCTATCCCTGTTTATATTATTTTTTTCCATATTCTATCTTTCTTCATTTTCCATTTTCTATCTCTATTTTTTTTTCGCTTTTATATGTCTCTTCTTTCCTCTCTCTTTTTATATCTCTAATTCAAGCTTTTCTTTTCTATCTATTCCTTCCTCTCCTTCACTGTATCAAATATTTCCTTTATCTCTCTCCCTTTCTCAATTCCTTTCCTCCTCTCCCTATTACTCTTTATCAAAATCTTCCACTGCATTTCAATTTATCCTTCCCTCCTCCTACTCCTCCTATCTCCATCTATACTTTAATTAAGGGTTTTGGCGCCCATTCGGCCCCAACCACTAGCTTAAAAGTTCTTAAAGTGTCCCTCTTTTCCTTCTGTTGCCTTCCTGCTTACTGTCTCACCTCTCTATCACCTTTTTCTGGTGCTATATGACCTCGCTGTTGCGGCGCCTAATATCAATCAATCAATCAATCAATCAATCTTCATCTCAGATCAACATAAATGATATTCAATGTAACAAACAAACTATTAAATGTGAGTGGGTTTTTTTTTACAATCTATCTTCATCTCAGATAAACATAAATAATATTCAATGTAACAAACAAACTATTAAATGCGAGTGGTTTGTTTGTTTGTATTATTATTATTATTATTATTATTTCCTGCCTGGCCTGCATGCCTGTTCTTACTTACGTACTCGGATGTGGTGTAATATAAAGTTTCATTGAATTAAGCGGGAATGTTTATGGTGTTGAATTTAATGACCTTTGTGTAGTCAGTCATTAAGGCTTATAAAACACCATTGTGTAACCACCACCACCACCATTATCTCTCTCTCTCTCTTTCTCTTTAACTCATTATTTCTTTCTAGCTCATTCTCTCTAACTCATTTTCTCTATCTCTATCATTCTCTCTAACTCATTTTCTCTCTTTCATTATCTTTAACTCATTTTCTCTCTCATTCTCTCGAACGTATTCTCTCTCTCTCTCTCTCTCTCTCTCTGTATCTATCTATCTATCTATCTCGTGTACACTAGAGCTTACTTATTCTCTCTCTCTCTCTCTCTCTCTCTCTCTCTCTCTCTCTCTCTCTCTCTCTCTCTCTCTCTCTCTCTCTCTCTCCATTATTCCTCCCTTCCTCCCTCTTAACGCTCCTTAACACAAGTTTGGAAAGCTTGATAAGGAAAAGTTGTTGAGGGTGAGGAAAGAACAAGGAAAGGAATGGTAGAGAGAGAGAGAGAGAGAGAGAGAGAGAGAGAGAGAGAGAGAGAGAGAGAGTGTGTGTGTGTGTGTGTGAGGGAGAGGTTGGGGTGGGAATTGATGAAGGAGAGAGAGAGAGAGAAAGAGAGAGAGAGAGAGTAGGAGGGGTGGTAGGAGGGAATTGAGGAGAAAGAGAGTGAGTGGAGGAGAGAATGAAGTGCAGAAGGGAATCTCTCTCTCTCTCTCTCTCTCTCTCTCTCATTTCTGGATAGGGCTGTTCAAGAGACTGGTAGGCCAAGTTTGGTCGGGCTTAACTTAATAGCAAAGGGAACGCAGACCCCCCCCCCCTCCCCTCCCCTATACAACATGTCCGAGAACACACACACACACACACACACACATACACAAACAAGAACATGAAGGAAAACTCTTCAAAAGCTCCGGCTCCTAATGATTGAAGTGAAATAATAAAATATCCATATGTAAAGGTCTCAAAAATATTAATTATGTTTTATCTAGATTTTCGTATTCATCTATATATATAAAACAGTCTGCCTGTCTTTCCGTTTGTCTGTCTGTCTGTTTAGCCGCTATGCACAGCCGATCGTTTCACCGAGAGTAATCATTTTTACATACATTTTATGGGTAAAACCTGGAGAGTGTCTTGGCCCTATAATTTTTTTTTTCAATGATTAACCAATTAAAAACTACTTTTTTCCTTCCCCCCCCCAGCTGACAAATGCTGATAAATTTTGTCATTTTTCAACTTTCATGTTGGCAAAAAAAAAAATCTTACAGAATGAAAAAGCTTGAATTTACACACCAGGGACTGAAAACGGGAGCCTTCTAGGTGTACGCAAAAGCGTATGACAAGAGCATCAAAGTCTTCAAAAAAAATAAAAAATAAAATAGTATCTCCTGAGATAGATAGAGATAGATAGATGGAGATATATATATATATATATATATATAGATAGATAGATAGATAGATAGATAGATAGATAGATAGATAGATAGATAGATAGATAGATAGATAGATAGATAGATAGATAGATAAATCCCCGGACAACGTCGGGTATCCCTGCTAGTATGGTTGTACTGAAATTTTGAAAATGAACTCTTTTTATTGAGGGTGAACCCCTCGGATAAATGATTCAATGTCGATAAAAGAAAATGGATGTGAGGAAGAGAGTGAGTGAGTCAGTCAGTCAGTTGACCCACTTTTAAGAAGTGGTCGCCCCAAGAAGAACAAAAACAAGAATAATTACGATAAAACCTAGAGCTCTCGGCTTAGGCCGGCGCAAATAACACACAAAAAGAGAAAAAAATGTGTGGTTGTGTTTTTGTGTGTATGTTTGTGTGTGTTTGAGTGTGTGTGAAAGAGAGAAGTGGTTGAGTCAGTGTTGTGACAGACATACAGACAGACAGATAGACAGACAGACAGACACACAGACAGACACACAGAGAAACCGACAGAGAGAGAGACATACATACATACAGACAGACAGACACACAGACACAATAAGCACACCTCCCCCAATTAACAAGCCAATTAATCACGTCCATTCATTATTATTAAGCAACATTTCAAGACTGGAGTGATCATTAAATTACGCCTTCCTTAATGAACTGGAAGCAATTAATACACACATACACACAATAATACATACATACATTCATTCATACAATAATACACTCATACATACACTATTATACACATATTTACACTATTACATACATATATACACTATTATACACATATTTACACTATTACATGCATATATACATTATTATACACACATACATACATTATTATACACATACATACAATAATACACACATACATACCCTAATACACACATACGTACACTAATACACACATACATACCCTAATACACACATATTTACACTATTACACACATACATACACTAATACACACATACATACATTATTAAACACATACATACACTGTTACACAATACATAGACTATTTTACATGTATATGTGGTCAATGATATTATGATTGTACTTTTTCTGTGAAGTTTTGATACCTGAACGAAGTATTATACGATTGTGAAACTGTATACTGGTGTGTTTTGTTGTACAGTCGACCTCAGGAATTTGTAAACACACAATAGGCTTCAAGGGTTGGCTACACACTGAAAATGCAAGTCTGTGTAACTGCAACACAATGTAATAATAATAAGTTTGTTGTGTTGCAATTACAGAGTCACTTGGTAGACCATTTATTGCAGTACTTTTACAATTAGGACCTTGCTTTTTGATGTGCCTGTTTACGAATTTATGTGGCCAACTGTACAGTCACAATCAAATAATAATAATATAATCATCAACACTTTCCTTCCATCGTGCAAATATAATGGTTCCATATGAAAATATATTCATACAACAACACCTTACGTCAACTCAACCCAACCCCCTCAATTATTATTATGAGGTGCTGCAAAATTATACACGTGTTGTTCTCTATTACCAAGATATTCACTACGATGGAAGGAAAGTGTAGGTGGATATTTGATTGTGGCTGTACATGTGTGGCTGCTGTTAATAGTAAAGGCTAATATTAAAGTTGATTGTGAGTGAATTCGAGGATTATACTAACCAAACTCTACAGGTGAGAAGTGTTTTCGATACACCGACTAGTGCATGGGTAAACTCACATGTAGCCTACCAATGACTTTAATCTGTAAATAGAAAAATAATGATCGTTTAATTAAGCAAGTAACTACCTATTTACATATGTGTTTGCAGCAGCACAACATGCATGGAATTCTCACAGCAAGCAGGGAAACAAACACACACACACACACACACACACACACACACACACACACACACACACACACACACACACACACACACACACACACACACACACACACACACACACATACACACACACACACACACACACACACACACACACACACACACACACACACTATATCACCCCTGTGTGTCCAAAGTGTCCATTCAGTTTGTATTATTATTAATTTCTTTTTTACTCCATTAACTTTATATATATATATATATATATATATATATATATATATATACTTCAACTCTGATAACTATTTTCACCCTGCCCCCTGGACTGACTGACCACCACCACCACCACCACCACCCTGCACAACGAGCACAATACCGTTCAGCTTGTGTACAACTTCCATTCCAGCCAACCCACCCACCCACCCAGAGATATTGTTTTTAAGTGTCGGGTGCAAGAGGAGAGAGAGAGAGAGAGAGAGAGAGAGAGAGAGAGAGAGAGAGAGAGAGAGAGAGAGAGAGAAATGAGAATGATAGGGATGGAGAAATGAAAGAAGAGAGATGAATGAATACACATTACACAAGCACTGTTTATAAGAGAGAGAGAGAGAAAAAAAAAGACAGACAGACAGACAGACAGAGAGAGAGAGAGAGAAAAAATAATAATAATAGAGAGAGAGAGAGAGAGAGAGAGAGAGAGAGAGAGAGAGAGACAGAGAGAGAGAGAGAAGGAACTAAAGGGTAGAGGAAGAGGAAGAGGAAGATAGTTTAAAGGGGCAGGAAGGGGACAACATACCTCTCTCTCTCTCTCTCTCTCTCTCTCTCCTACCTGCGACTCTCATATTTTTTTCTTCACTCCAATCGGGCCCACATCTCTATCCCCCCAATTCGTCCCTCTCTCCTCTCTCTCCTCTCCTCTCTTTCTATCTATCTATCCCTTAATCTTTCCCTCCCTCTCCTCTCTTTCTATCTATCTATCCCTTAATCTTTCCCTCCCTCTCCTCTCCTTCCATTTATCACTTTATCTATTCCTCCCTCTCCTCTCCTTCCATTTATCACTTTATCTTTCCCTACCTCTCCTCTCCTTCCATTTATCACTTTATCTATCCCTCCTTTCATTCCTCTTTTTCTCTCCCTCTTTTTTTTCTCTTCTGCCCTCATTCCCTCCCTTACTCTTTCCCTCTCTCTCTCTCTCTGTCTCTCTCTCTCTCGATTACACACACACACACACACACACACACACACACACACACACACACACACACACACACACACAAACAAACACAAACACACACTTGCTTCATTTACTAACAGACAGAAAATAGTCCCGAATCGAATGGAGGGTTCATAAGAGATAATATTCATACGTGTGTTAGTTAGAACGAGACTCGGAGCTGAAAAGAGGAACACATCACAAACGAATAACCCAATCAGCTTAAGGGGTGTGTGGGAGTGGGGGACAGGCTTGGGGGGTGCGGGAATGTGGGAGATTTTTTTTATTTATTTTTAATTGAAAGGCTACTGATTCCTCCAAACTATATCAGAAAACAAATCACCTTAAGGCACCCTGTGATGTCGTCAGAATATTGGAGATAAATGAGTCCTTCAAATATTGCCATGAAACACCATGCACCTATATGGAAGGAGCTTGTTTTTTCGTGGCATGGTCAGGAGGAATCAGAAGCCTCCAATTCTCATACACGATCACACAGGGTCCTTTAACGGTACAGTCAGACTCAGGAGTTCGTATACACTTCTGTGATATCCAGGGTTCATAACTACTAGAAAATTTAGTACACTAGTTTTTTAACACCAAATATTTCTAGTAATGTAATTCGAGTACTACTTGAATGCTTCCATTCTTGTTTATTATAGTTATTTATTTCCTTCCTGCTTGCTGTCATACCTCTCAATCATCTGCCTCTGACGCTATGTGACCTCGCTGTTTAATCAATCAATCAATATTGGACTTATTATTGTTATTGTGATTATTATTATTATATTCTCCATGTATATCAAATAGTCGACATTTTTTAACTTCTATTTCTAGGAGGTCTGTAGACGATAAAGTTCTACACAACAAGGGATAACTAACCAAACTCTTACGGGAAACTTTTCATACAAGTGGCTAGAAAACTGTGTCTCTCAGAGTAAAGCAACGGAAAAGGACATTAATCTTATTCACTCACTCTTCCTTTCTCATTTCTCTCTTCCTTACTCACTCTTTCGTCTCTTCCACACTTTTTCTGCCACCTTCCTCTCTCCCTCATTCTTTCTTTCTCCCTCCCTCACTCTTCCTTCCTCCTCCCTCTCTCTCTCCCCCTTTATCTTCCTTCTTCCTCCCTCTCTCTCTCCCTTTATCTTCCTTCTTCCTTCCTCTCTCTCTCCCTTTATCTTCCTCCTCCCTCTCTCTCTCTCCCTTTATCTTCCTTCTTCCTTCCTCTCTCTCTCTCCCTTTATCTTCCTTCTTCCCTCCTCTCTCTCTCCCTTTATCTTCCTTCTTCCTTCCTCTCTCTCTCCCTTTATCTTCCTTCTTCCTTCCTCTCTCTCTCCCTTTATCTTCCTTCTTCCTTCCTCTCTTTCTCTTTCCTCCCTATATTTTCACTGCCCTTTCCACACACTTACAAACTCCCCGCCACCTTTATTCTCTCCTCGACATACCTGTATGGTCTTACTTTTTATGGTTTTTGCCTACTTTCCTCCCTCCCTCCTTCCCTCCCTACTTCTTTCCCTCCCTCCCTCCCTCCCCACTTCTTTCCCTCCCTCCCTCCCTCCCCAATTCCCCCTATCTCCCTCCTTTCCCCTTCCCTACCTCCCCAGTTCCCCCTCCCTCCCTATTTTCCCTCCCTCCCCAATTCTCCTTCCCTTACCTCCTCCCTTTCCCCTCTCTCTCTCTCTCTCTCCATTTCTACTTCCCTCCCTCCCTATTTCCCCTCCCCTCCCTTCCCTCTCCCTCCCTCCCTCCCCTCCCTCACTCTGCCTTAACTGCCAATGAGGCGTTCAACCAGACCCTTAACAACTCCTGCAGGGGATTGGAGAGAGAGAGAGAGAGAGAGAGAGAGAGAGAGAGAGAGAGAGAGAGAGGGGGGGGGAAGAGTAGGGGTGATGGAAGGATAAGAGAAGGAGAGGAGCTTGGGCAGACAAATTGAGGGAGGGAGGGAGGAGATAGGTAGATAGGTAGGTAGGTAAGGAGGAAAGAGGGTAAGACAGAAGAGGGAGGGAAAGAAAGAGGAAGAAGGAAAGAAAGAGAGAAATGGAAATAGAAATAGGGAATAGAGGATAAGAAAGAGGGAGGGAAGGGAGAGGAGAGGAGGATAAGGGAACCAGAGATTAAAAAAGAAAGGAGGGAATGAAGGAAGGAAAGAGAGAGAAAGAAAGATTGTAGGAGAAGGAAGGAAGGAAGGATTGTAGGATGAGGAAGGAAGGAAGAGGGAGAGAACCCGAGTAAGAAAGATAATGATGGAATGAGGCAAGGAGAGAAAATACAAATAAAAGATGACGAGAAAAAGAAAAGGAAGGA
>JAWZYT010001210.1:0-104356 GCA_034508575.1 Petrolisthes manimaculis | reverse complement strand
AGGAGAAGGAGATAGATAGAGAAAAAGAAGAGAAGGGAAAGGATGAGGAGGAAGAACATTATTATACAGAAGGGATATATTATTATTATTATTATTATGTAAGAGGAAGGAGGAAAAAAATACAATGTCACAGATGATGGAAGGAAAAAAGGTGTTAGTTTGTCACTCTTATGTCCACTTTATGGTCAGGTAGTCCCCGTGACCTTGGTTAGTGTGTGTGTGTGTGTGTGTGTGTGTGTGTGTGTGTGTGTGTGTGTGTGTGTGTGTGTGTGTGAGAGAGAGAGAGAGAGAGAGAGAGAGAGAGAGAGAGAGAGAGAGAGAGGAGAGAGAGAGAGAGAGGAGTGAGAGTGAGATAATATTTATGTGTGTGTATGCATGTCTATAAATGTGTGTTTGCTATTTGTTTTATATACATGTGTGTTTGAGTGAATGCTGGCGTGTGAGTGTTTGAGTGAATGTTGGCGTGTGTGTGTGTGTGTGTGTGCGCGTGACAAGGCATTGTGTGTCCATTTTGCATTACGCATTTATAAGAATGTGTGTATTTAAGTCAGAGCGTGCGTGAGAGTGAATATGCATACGTGTGTGTTACTGTGAATGTCAGCTTCAACGCACGCACGACCAAGAACAAAATATCAACAATTCCTCCAGAAAATACATGACGTGTTGAACAAAGCAAGATGTGGGTTATCTAAGTTGTATGTAGCCTTGTAAGAATTCGGGAGTATGGAATCACTGATGCTGGTTTATTATCCTTTCGCGCACGATCAACTCACAAAAGTATACCTCACCATATTATATTCAGTGATTCAGTTGGTTGTATTTAGTTGGTTTGCTATAGTGCTTAGTGTACATACGCCATACTCAAATGGGACCTTGTGTTGTGTATAGGTAAGATGGAGGGATGATATTAATTCCTCTAAACCACACTACGAAATAGATTCCCAACTCGTATACTAAGCTAACAGTGATTTTCTTAAGCAGTTAGAAGGAATCACTTGCTGCCCTTCCAACTATGCATCATAGGGAGATTACACACCATCAATCGTCAGAAAAAATACTACTTACTCAACAACTGGCGGGGCGGGACAGAACCTGGATAAATGGAACGAAACTGACTCATGAAAAGGGAATTGGGAAGTGGAAGGGGATGGGAAGGAAGGAAGGATTGGGATGAGACATGTTATAGTTCTTGAGAAGAAACGGGATTAAGTTGGATGAGAGAGAGAGAGAGAGAGAGAGAGAGAGAGAGAGAGAGAGAGGAGAGAGAGAGAGAGAGAGAGAGAGAGAGAGAGAGAGAGAGGGAGAGAGAGAGAGATGGACTGTACAGTTTCCTAAATTCTTATGTTTTTATGCATCATCTTATCTTTTTTACGGTTATTAGTATATCATCTCACCATCATCATCGTCAATAATTATCATCGTTGTCTTCTTCACCTTCGTAGCCCTCAACAACAACATCAATATCATCTTCACTGTTAATCCACTATATCAATTCCCAACCTTCTCCCCTTCTATCTCTGTCTGATTGATGACAATTAACATATTCTTGTTCTCTACAAAGTTTCTGAAGTATGAAGAAGTCTCTTAACTGAACTTGCCTATATCATTACAGTGTGCAAAGACGAAGTTCCTTTAATTTATAATACTGACGAATGAAGTTAATTGATAATACAATGTGAGAGGAAAGTCATATCCATCAAGAAGTTAAATCTGTGTAAGAAAAATCAATTACTTGTTGATGATGTTGATTCCTCCCTTGATGGCTTCCTTTAATGGTTCTATAGTTATTACACCGTTAATCGTAAACAGTAAGTCAAAGAGTAGTTTAATTGCAAATAGGATAATGAGCTACGAAGAGACTACACAGGTATCGTCAACTAACGAGGAAACTGCCTGAGTTTTCTCACGGTGCTGGGATTGTGGTGATGGTGGTCTCTCTCTCTCTCTCTCTCTCTCTCTCTCTCTCTCTCTCTCTCTCTCTCTCTCTCTCTCATGATCACTGTCTATACACAAATCATACGCATATATATATATATATATATATATATATATATATATATATATATATATATATATATATATATATATATATATATATATATATATATATATATATATATATATATAAAGAGACTGTTTGTCTGTCATGCTATACAAATTGTCATGTGACCACCTACAGCGCCAGGAATTCACACACGGAATGTGTGTGACAGTGAGGGGGGGACAGAGGACATTTTCGTCACAAAAATTACCCAATTGATTACTCAATTACAGATACTTCACTTTTATCGTACATTCCACGCTGCCTGGCTATCACCGCTGGGAAGGAAAAAATATATTACCATTCTTCACTTGCTTATGGTCTAGTTACTAGACTCTAGTATTATATAAGATCAATCAAGTTATACTGTATAACTACCAATTGGACTCCCCTTCTCTTAGCAGCAGCTCCTCCTCCTTCTCCTCCTCCTCCTCCATGTTCTCGATATCCTGGCGTGTCATGTGGTGATGTATGTGTGTCTATGATTTGGAGCAACAGATCGGGACAGTCCTGATGTGTGTCAGAACAGGTGCAGTCCCGTTAATAGTGAGAAGGGGGAGCTGTGAATGTGTGTGTGTGTGTGTGTGTGTGTGTGTGTGGTGTGTGTGTGTGTGTGTGTTTGTGTGTGTGTGTGTGTGTTGGCAATTTTAATATGCATGTACTGTACATATTATATACATATATACTGTATGTCTGTGAGCACATATGTAGCGAGTGCCAGAGAAATTTCGGTGCTTTCAAGTGGTAAGCCCTTAGGGGAATATAAGTATATTTTTGGTAAATTCGAGTGCCTTACTTCCTCCAGGAAACAGGTTGAGGTTAACAAACATAATGATGGCCTGTTGCTTGGAATAGATTGGAGGAATCAATCAGTTGCTCCAGATTTACCAACACTGTACTATCCCTTAAGGCTAACCTCAAGTTTCTTTACATCCATCTTCAAGGTTGTCGTTTCTCTGTTGTTGCCATTGTTTTTTTGTGTTGTTTTTAAGTCATAAATAACACCATTATATACACAACGTCTCACCGCAAAAAATGGCATTGCAAAAGCTTGTAAAATGGAAATTAATCACCTTCCTTGATTCTGGTTTCCTTCCCATTTATCAGGGGTTTTCCCACACTGTTTCCGAGCAGGCCACGATGAGAACCTTTTGACAACAAAGTCACGTCGGGGGGAAAATATTGTTATCATTAATATCACGCCTCATCATTTACAGTGTGGGGGGGGGGGGGGGGACGAGGTTTCTACATGCTGTATGGCAAGTCACTATTCTTTCTCATCATTATTCATTTTCATTAACTATTCATTATTCTCTCTCTCTCTCTCTCTCTCTCTCTCTCTCTCTCTCTCTCTCTCTCTCTCTCTCTCTCTCTCTCTCTCTCTCTCTCGGTTAATAATTATAAGAACATACCGGTATATCATTAACGTTACCTCGTGAACTATCTATCTGTAACAAAAACATAAGTAGATAATTACACTAATGACAGGTGTATTATAAACATTAGTAGGTATGCTCCTTCTTCTCTTTTTCTCATTTTATCATGTGCCATATATCATACATACATACATACATACATACATACATACATAAATCATACATACTGACTACAAGATTACCACGAATAGTGAAACCTCATAAACAAAGGCCACGAGTAGTTCATTAAACTCGTAATTCATTGGTTCTCCGTCCTCGTTGATTCTCCATGACTGACTTTATTCTCTCACTACACACAACCAGACAATTTATCTCGACGGAAGTGAGCAACAAAAGACGTCCACCCGCATGTCAAACCTGTTCTATTTAACGACACATAACAACTTACATCTTAGAGAATTATCAATGTGTGACTACCAACTGCAGACGAGTTATAAAGTCATAGGTGATGTAGTCAAATGTGATGTGATGTGATGTTGTCAGATGTGATGTTATGTGATGTGATGTCAGAAAATTGAAGGTGAGCGAGTCCTTCAAATATTACCACGAAATACCCCCTATATGAAAGGAGCTTATTTCGTGGCATGGTCAGGAGGAATCAGAAGCCTCCAATTTTCATGCAAAATCACAGGGACCTTAACTCTTCCTTTCCCTATATTTGTAAGCATAGTTTACCCTTATTACTCCCTTAACTTTTTTTTCTTAATTTTGTGGTCATAGATAACTTATACTGAGAGACAATATAACGCTGCTCTGTTCCTGTATATAAAGAACTAGATCCTTCTGTATTTATCTCTCCAGCTCACCGCTATATTCATCACTGGAACAAAATGGTCTCGAGTGGAGCCGTTTTTACATTCTTTACTTCTCTAATGAGGGAAGGTTGTACAGCTGTGTTATAATTATGTCACCGCGAGCAATTAACATAAACAAACATGAATAGAACCATATGCATAAACAGGTCATTCATTATTATTCATGGGTGCTGCAGTGTATACTCGTTGTCTTAGTGTTAATCTCATACACCTAAAGTACGCCACAGGCATAATTAACGCAAAATAATAATAATAATAATAATAATAATAATAATAATAATAATTAATAATAATAATAACAATAATAATAATAATAACAATAACATTAACAATAACAATAACAACAACAACCACAACAACAACAATGACTGGGCGAAATTTCCAAGATATATAGTGATTAGCCTAAGGTGTTTGATAGCCTGTTGGCAACGAAACAATTCATTACACCGATTCCTCCAAACTATAATATTGTACAATGAAACAGACCCAAAACTCAACTTACTATATAGGTATGGGTGGGTAGCCTGTTTTCTTACAATAGTTTGGGGGAGAATCCGTGACTTCCAACCAAACTGGCCAACAAACAAGATAAATAAATACTTCCCCCTTCATCAATGACCACCAGAGACCCCGTAAGGAATGAGGGTGGTGTGGGACTTTACCGTATAGAGTGTGACCGCAGGATGGTAGTGTATATTGAGATGAGGCGACCCGACCACAGCATCCATCCATAACAATACACCAACACTTCCTCACTTCACAGACCTGGAAGGAAAAATTGGAATAAATGTACACTGATGAAGTTTTATGTGTATAGGTAATTGGGAAAAATCTTAGTGGGCATTCTTATGAGAGAAATCAGAGCATGAAAACACTGGAAGGAATATTGGGATGAATTTATGTTAAACTGAAAAACTTGTGTATGTTTAATTGGGAGAAATCTTAGTGGGCATTCATGAGGGAAATTAAATCACAGTGGGCAGTCTCATGAGGGAAATAATTAGAGCACGAGATTGAACAGCCATATAATTATATACGTAAAAAAACTTTGAAGAAATTAATTAAGCAACAAGCTGTAAGGAAAATTGGAATTAAATTTACTGGACAAACGTGTACAGATAATTGAGTAGAAATTACACGTGCACATGACTGTATATTTTCTCGTAGGGAAAATAGAGTATATAATATTTTCAGTGTATTAAATATCAGAGAAACACAGAGTCACGCGATGTCTTGTTTATTTTGTTTTGTTTTTTCTGGCCACGTTAACGATTCCCTTCGGTGTTCCTGTTTTCTATTTCTACATTTTAGTTTCCTTCACAAGATTAAATGACCCACGGGGATTCATTTATCATTTCAGCGTCATATAAATCGCTCGGTGTTGATGTCCAGTCAGAACTTCAAAGAACGCAAACATTTCGGGAAACTTTATGAAGAACAGATATAAATAAATAAATAAATAACAAAGGAGACAAAATAATAATAATAATATAACAGATGGACAAACCTCTGGGAAGATCTATGTGAATGTAGACCACAACATGACAGTGACGTAGACAAGTGGATTATGGGGAGAGAGAGAGAGAGAGAGAGAGAGAGAGAGAGAGAGAGAGAGAGAGATGGATTGACACATAATATAAATACATACAGTAAATAGATAAATGATATAATAAGACAAGACAACATAATTATAATACGGAAGCCAATACCAGTTATCTCTCTCTTTCTCTCTCTCTCTCTCTCTCTCTCTCTCTCTCTCTCTCTCTCTCTCTCTCTCTCTCTCTCTCTCTCTCTCTCACACACAAGGCCAAGCACCCCCAACATCCGCTCTTTACCTATGTATGTATGTACGAAATTCAGCGCTTGGTTACATTTGCCTTGGTTTTCAAAGGGTTGAGTCACGGCGGTGCTTGTGGTCATAATGAAGACATTTATTAATCTCGCGTTATGTAGCGGAGAGGAATTTGCCGATCCAGAATAAAGGATAATCAAGCTAGAGGATATAGGTAAGGTGGGTGATGAGGCTCTTCCTGCATGTGTGTGTGTGTGTGTGTGTGTGTGTGTGTGTATTTTTTTTTTTTTTTTTTTTTTTTGCTGTGTGTGTGTTATTAAGCTACTGACGTCTTTGGAATTTTTCCGTGACCAATTGTAGATGCCTTCAGCCTGAGGCAAAACGCAGCACTAAGGAGCCCGTCCACACGTAAAAAACTCATCCAATTAAACCATAAGGAAAAACTCACGTCTTTTCACACAAACGTCAGACGATCCTTGTTCTTCAGGAGTCAATTACTAGTAGAGTGAGACGGTAAAAAGTTAATAAGTTAGACATAGTGAACGAGAAAAGACGATAGCGATACGATATGAATGTGTATCTGTGTATCTAGTAAGTGACTGTCTATGTTTTCATGAAATTATAACTGTGTCTTTTCCTGGTGTGTTTGAGATTCTCAGTTCAGTTTGTATGAAGTTATTATACTGGCACAAGTTCCTCCGTCCATTGGGCAGTTCAGAGCCTTCCACCATCGTCTAACCTGTATCTAAAGCGTTGAAGTAAAGACACTCTCTAATTTAATCGAACCAAACTCGGCTCGAAAAGAAAAGATAAAGGCAGGAGGACTGGACGGAACAAATGAAATGGGTAGTGGTGTAATTTGCCCCTTAGCTAGATACTATATACAGTCCCAGTGTTTAATATCGGACCCATGCACACAGGACTAGGAATGTAAAGTTAAGGAGAGAAACATTTGACGGTAAATTGATGGGCTACTGAATCCCCCAAACTATGTCAGGAAGCAGATCCCCTATTAGTAATTTTGAGGCGATTTGTTTCCTGGCATAATATAGTGTGGAAGAATCAATAGCCTTAATTCCTAAATAACAAAGCACATCAAAAGTTATCCCTTCATGAACTGTGCTGAATGCGATGGATGACAGCTGCATTCACCACCCAAGGTCCTGTTGTCTGTCCTTGGATATCCCTCTAAGTGCCAGTGTGGGAAGATAATAAAGGAAATGGAAGGAAAGGACAAGGAGAGAAGACGAGGAAATAAAAACAGAGAAGGGACATGAAGGACAAAGTTACTAAGAAAAGAGAGAAATAACAGAAGACAGCATCATTTTTTTTTTTTACCGTATTTTGACTAACTGTAGATGAGCTTACTGGGCGAGAATACAACAGTAGACATGCACTCGGGGCTAAAGAGAACATCACCATCATCATCATCTTCGTTAATCTCGTCTTCAACATCAGATAAAGATAATTTAAAGAATTAAAGATAATACTGATTAACAAATTCTAAATTCTTTCGTACCTCAACTCGCATCAGGGTAAAACTCCACACGACTTTCTGCAATTGTGGAGATATAATTGCCACTCGAAGGACTTTGAAAATTGTTTATGCTCATTAGTTTCCCACGGGATGCATTACGACAGCCAGTCACAAAGGGATTCAATTGAAGGAAGTGAATATTTGCGGCCTCTACCTTCCCTGCCTTGTCCGTGTAACCTTGGAGTTCGCCTCGTCAATGGGACTCAGTGGACAGAGATGTATGCATGTGTCTCAGGGGTCCTTGAATCATACACAGGACATCACATACCAGCACGTTTTGATCTGTCCTCCGGTGTAGTAAGGTTTCGTCCATCCTAGACAGCTTGTCTCTTCGGTGGAATGAAAGACGGCCACAAATCTGAGGCAAACCTATTTCGCCTGAAAACGATGCATGGAAGAAAAACGGATGAGGAAGAATAATTATGTGTTCGTATGTTAGATCTTTTATTCGCGGCCTGGACTGAGATGAGGTGGAACAATTTTACATGGCGACTAGACATATCCTATCACTTATCGCAGTGGAAATCCCAATTGCAAGTGACATTTTCTGAATTTTGTCAACAGCAAAATAAATAATGAAATTATTTTTTTAACAGTAAATCGCCAGTAGTAAAATTCTAACATAATACAATATACAGTTTATTTCTTGAACAGAAAACAACAAACTGTTATAATCTACCTATGCTCGTGCTAAGGGCATTAACATACTGTATATTCTGAACGAAATTCTCAAGGTTAGATGACATACAGGATAGAGTAAAATTTTTGGAATCTGGTCCTTACATCACCTCAGGAAACCAACACATACTGTACGTCAAGCCACAAGAACCTCGTAGCACAAAGTCGTAGGAGGCTGCTACCAAAACCAAAATGTCACTCGTCAGTCCGGTACCAAGTGTAGAGTTGTATAGTGAGCTGGGTGGCCTTTGATGATGTTGCCGGGGAAGCCCAACAACAACAACAACAACAACGGTGGTACAAATCTTCCCCGTTTCCCCTCCTAGTCTGGACTCACAAGAACGTAATAAACAGGTTGATTAAGAATTGGGGAAGCTTGCACTCGGCTTGTTGGGCAATTCGAAGCAGTTCTTGATCTGGACTCGTGAACCAATTTCATGTATCATTCGAGGTAGATTCAAGGCAGGCGTAATTAAATTCATTCATTGGAGTCCATAGTATTTTATCATTCGAGGCAGCTCTTGATATAACCCATCTCTTGTAACTGAGTTGTGACTACCAGTTAGTCCACAATATGTACAATCATACGTAAACATGAATTGCTAATATGACAAGTGTCACATAAATTAAATGACATGCAATTGGTATAGTGAAAAATAATTAAACCAGATGTTACCTTAGACTTAGGGTAAGATGTTCTCTTTCCTTTTATGTCTTGAACTATTTATGCATTCATCCATCTTTCTATTCAGTTCTCACTCTCACCTGATCTCTGAAATTAATAACAATGCATATATACATCAAACCATGAAAAAAACATCCCAAATTCCTTCATCTACCGAATTTGTTCACTCCATACGGACTTACTAGACCCAAAAATTGTCAATGGAAACATTTTCTCCCTTCTAACACTTACTCAACAACAGGGACATTTATCCACTTACCTTGGTGTTCATCGTGGGAATATATCCATGAATATTCTCATATAAACACTACGCCTGTTGTCACGCTATAGTTCCCAAATGAAGCGCATAATAAAAAGACCCTCATATTAGGCACGCATGGTCCAAAGAGATTTACTGTCCCCACCCACAGCTCTCAGCAGGTAAGCGTGCCTCTAGCGGCCACTTTTACCATTTATTCGTAGAGTCTATTTATCGCCAGACAACACCCACCGCAGAGAAAAACACACCACGTGCTGCTTTCCTTGAGAACCTTTGGGGCTGTGGTTAATGGTGGTAGTGTTGGGGATTGTGATGGTAGTGGTTGTGGTGGTGATGGTAGTGGTTGTGGTGGTAATGGTGGTCTTCGTCGTCGGTGGAGAGGAATGTGCAGTTACAGTCAAAAGTTACAATATACATAAGGATACCTTAAGCTGATGCTTTGCCCTTGTTATAATTTTTTGCGATAGTTTTGCAAATAAGAAACTGCTTGCAACTCATTAGAAACTGCTGCTAAACTGAGTCAATCCAATCTAGATCACTACTGAACAAATGTGGTCATATTTTTCCTAATAAGTAATCCCATACGAAATGTGTTTGGCTAAAATTTATGGCAATCAAAATACAATATACAAAATACAATACTGTAGGTGTACAGTATAGTGGGTATGTATTCCTGACACATAAAACCCACCCTCATACCGAATTAACAACATTTCAGGATTTATACGAGTTAAATATACACTGGAAAACACCAGTTAAGCCATGAATAACCTGTGAGTACACATTGTAGTAAAGTTGTCTCATGATTATTGTATTACCCACCTGTCTAATCTCCCCCTCCCTCCCCCATTCCCAGACTGTCACTCAGGAAATAAATGTACTATTATATCACTGTCAGTCTAGGATAACTTTCCATCCTACGTAATGACCACTGTAATTTGAGCTACCATTAATCAACATCAATAACAGAGAACTCATAGTTATACAAAGTACGGTCGTGGACAAAAGGTACAGTACAGTCCAGACAACCATAATTTTGACAACCCTGTTTACTTTAACAACGAACACTTGGAATAACTGTTTCATCATAATAATTGCTCAGACTCTGTGCAAGACAAAATGTGTAGTGGAGTGCGAAGACGAAAAGTTTGTGAGTGTGGGAGTTTGACCCGGAAAGTTTAAGGGAGGGAGGCTCCAGTGTCGCTCAAGTTGGTAAAGTGTGAGGGCTAAGGTCCCGACTCATTCCGTGGCCAGGCTCCCATCACAGTCTTAAAAAGTTACGCTGAGAGGATCTTGGGGTAACGGGGGCCTTCATATAATTTATGCATGTATGTCCGTGTGTGTGTGTGTGTGTTGAGATGAATGAAAAAGAATGTGTTCGTGTGATACCAGCTTATATATAGAAAACACCCAAAGCTTAAATTTAGTTAGATCGCTTTTCTCTCTGGTGGCGACCGGAGGAACTACTACTTGAAACTCTAGCTGATGACAGGCTACAGGCTCACCCTAACCACTTAACAAGCAGGTAGGCAGGCAGGCAGGCAGGCAGGCACGTAGGCAAGCGGAAGACAGGCAGGCAGGTAGGTAGGTAGGTAGGTATCAGAATAGTAAAATTGTGGTGGTGGTGGTGGAGGCAATAGTGGTAATAATATTGGTGGTGGTGGTGGTGGTTTTGGTAATAGTGGTAGTGGTGGTGATAGGTGAAGAGGTTGGTAGTGTTGGTGGTGTTGGTAGTAGTAATAGTAGCAATAGTACAGTAGTAATAGTGGTGATAGATGGAGTTGGTAGTGATGCTAGTATAGTAGTGATGGGTGGTGTTGATGGTAATGGTAGTGGTAGTAGTGGTAGTGGTGTTGGTGTTGGTGTTGTTGGTGGTGGTAGTGGTAGTGGTAGTGGTGGTGTTGGTGGTAGTGGTGGTGGAAGGGGTGTTGGTGGGAGTGGTAGTGGTAGTGGTAGTGGTGGTGTTGGTGGTAGTGGTAGTGGAAGGGGTGTTGGTAGTGGAAGTGGTCGTAGTGGTAGTGGATTTGGTGTTGGTGGTGGTGGTGGTGGTGGTAGTGGTAGTGGAAGTGGTGGTGGTGGTAGTGGAAGTGGTGGTAGTGGTGGTGGTAGTGGTCTGTGTCTGCTTGTACCACCTCTCCACCACCACCACCACCACCACCGTCACCTGCATCCGTGTGGGTCGCTTGTCTGGACAGTCACTGGGTCGAAATTAATGTGCGTGTGTGTGTGTGTGTGTGTGTGTGTGTGTGTGTGTGTGTGTGTGTGTGTGTGTGTGTGTGTGCTTGCTTCCTGTATTCTGATGCGTTGTTTTATATTATTTTTGTTCTCTCTCTCTTTCGTTCCTTCTTTCTTCCGGTGTTATTTTTTCTTCTTCTTCAATGTACAGTATTTTTCCCAATTTTCTTCCCTCGATTTTCCTTACTAACTTTTATTCTTTCCTTCCGTTCTATTCCTCCTTCTTTCAAATATTCTTCCTTTCTCATCGTCTTAATTTCTTTCTATTTGTCCCTATTTCAAACTATAATCATATACAACGAGCTATAATCATTATTTTTCATATCTCTATTAATTGCTTTGCTAAAACATTTTCTATCTAACAAACTGTGTGGATTATAATCAACACAATGGAATTCTCTGTTTCTTTGGTCCTGTTACCGATGCTAAGTGACTACTGATTCTTCCAAACTGTGCCATAAAACAGAATATAATACTGAAGGAATCTGCTGTAGACACCACAATTTAAAAATATAAATATAAATAACAATAACAATAATAATTATTATTCTATATTGATATTAATAATATAATAATCATTTTTATTATTATTATTATTATTATAAATATTGTTATTAATATTATAATAATTATTATTATTATTATAAAAATAATAATAATAATAATAATAATCCTCGCCCCACTATATGAATAACAAAAATGGTTTGCTTACAGTCTATCGTCAATCGTACCTTTATTTTTGTGGATTATTACGCAGTATATCAAAGGGAGATTCTCTTGTTGGTGAATTGGAAGGTCAGAGATTCCTCCAGTGTATGCCTGGAAACAAATCACCTCATAGTTTCTAATAAGGGATCTGTTTCGTGGCATAGTTTGGAGGAATCCGTATAACACTCTAGTTCACCAACATGAGAATATCCCCATAATACGTATAGTGGAGCTTCAGAGACAACATTAAGTAACCTTCAAAGGACATGGTTACCAGGCAGTACTCATTGTCACACATTAAAAAGATCTGTGATAATATATTGATCAATTATGAGAGAACTTGAGGGCCAGTAATATTAATTTTCTCGAAGCTCTATATAAGGAAAAAAAAAATCAGATTAACTAGTACCACAGCCAACGAGTAGGTCTGTTTTGCAGCCACGATTAGAGTTAGAGGATATATACTGTACCGGAAGCCGTCCCTCCCATTCACACACACCAGATTGCCCTCATAAATCGCTGTGGAAAATGTCACTAGTCCCATGGGTCTTTTTTTTTTTTTTTTTTTTTTTTTTTTTTTTGTGAACTAGACGAGCAATCTTAAGCGACCCTGTGATATATAGTCAGAAATATTGGAGATAAATGAGTCCTTCAAATTTGTGCTTGAAACTCCACTTATATGGAAGGAGTTTGTTTCGTGGTATGGGCAGGAAAAATCAGAAGCCTCCCCAAATTTTCATACACAATCACAGGGTCTTTAAAAATTCCCAGCTTATACCACGAACTCAATGGCAGTTTCCCCACCCTATGATCTGGTCTTGGTCCCCTGAAAACCTAGCTCGAACGACTAGAAAATAATGAAAACACGATCAACAGCAGCAAAGGAAAATGATGTTACAATGTGCATCTACGTCAGAAAAAGTGTATATTATGATCATTATAATCTTTCTTTCCTTATAAGCTGCTGTCAAATTGTACTTCCAGTCGTCTTACTTTTTCCTCAGCGAGAATAATGAATGACATCACTCACTACTAGTTACATTAAGGGTGAAATACAGTGTTGGCAAATCTGAAACAACTGATTCCTCCAAACTATTCCACACAACAGACCACCATTAGTTTTGCTTTTCTGGGTCTGTTTCCTGGCATACTTAGGAGGAATCATGGCCCACCAATCTATCCAAAGTATGCTATATATATCCCCTTAATCAAATGTCATTGGACCAAAACCTTCTGCAGTACACACTTTCTATCATCGTCATAATTGGAGCCGGAATAAAAACTTGCATTATCCGTTGTGCAAGTCATCACAGGTGTTCACTCCGGTGTTTGTTTGTTTGTTTATTTATTTGTTTGTTTGTTGGTGGGGACGTAGCCAGGTACAACTCTCAAAGCGCCACAATAACTAGTTCACTGATATAAAAAAAAGTTTCACATTTCTTTTGCCATCTACCTTACAGAGTGATGGATAGTCAGTACATATCAGTATCTATTACACTCTGTATATATATATTTAAATGTATAACTTAATATAAACTAGGATTCCTCAATACTAATTAAAGTTATAGATGTTTTGGCTCTTGGTGAGTTATGCCTGGGAATACACATCTACCCTCAATTGGAGAGTATACTTTTGTTACTTTGGAGCGCCTTAATTCCTCCAAAGTATGCCAGGAAACAGACCCAGATGAAGAAAAATAATGGTATCCTGTTGCCTGGAACAGTTTGGAGGAATAATTTGCTCCAGATTTACCAACACTGTACTGCCCCCTTAAGACAGTGAGAGTACCACTAAAACAGGCATCAAGCCACTGTATTTTCTTTTGACCAATAATCAAACTAAAGTTTCCTCTAACTCGTGTTGAGATGTTTGAAGAATATCAGAACACCAGACAAGAAAATAAAAGAAGAAGAAGGATGAAGGAAGCTTGTTTGATTGATCCTTCACATGTATGTCATAATATTGTTATTATTATTATTATTATTATACCGCCCCGAAGGGGGAGGTATATTGTTTCCGGTGCGGGATATTTATTTATTTATTTATTTATTTATTTTTTAATTTACCTGTTCGTGTGTCTGTTAAAAGTCTAGCGTCCACATTTTTAGCCGTATGATGTTCATTTTTTTTCTGTTGATAGATATTCATCAAAAAACAAAATGATTAACTTTTGGGCAAAATCGGTCGAAGGTCAAGGTCACAAAAAAATAAAGATAGCAAAGGGCGAGTGGTCGCTGGGGCGGTATTGCCATCGAATGATGTCTTGTTATTATTATTATTATTATTATTATTATTATTATTATTATTATTATTATTATTTATATACCAGAAGTCTCCAGTACTCTTATAATTTGTGTTTGGATAACATAAAAGACATGGGGATAAGTTATTACCTACGTTATAATATATAGTTTGTATAAAATGTTGCCTTATGATAAATAATCCTCATTTAAGAGTGAAAAATGAACTATAAAGTCAACACTGAACTATTAAGGATGTTCCATAACGACTGAGACCAACAACATACACACACGACCCCAATGACACCATTATAGTGTGTGTGTGTGTGTGTGTGTGTGTGTGTGTGTGTGTGTGTGTGTGTGTGTGTGAAACTCCACGACACGACCCAGAGGACGACCATGACCTACAACACACTGACAAAGATAATATTACCAACCGCTGATGCCAATATTTACCAGGGGGGCTTTTTTTTTGTTTCGTCTTTTAAAAGTCGACAGTGTTTAATTAATTAAGTCCAATCCCTGTAAGATACCGCACTGTACATGTTTTGAGACGAGAGATAAGAATGACAGTGATGATGGTCTTCTTATACACAGACTCTATTTCTATCAATTCTAAGGCTCCATCCAGACTCACTCATAATAAAGGTGGGAAATGTACTGTACACCACAACACCACAACACCGGCACTACAATAACCATGAATTGGCACCCGTGTATATATGTTTGGGACCTTATTGCCACCACACCTATTGTCACGAATCTGTGTCATTGACGTGGGGAAACTTTCATTATATAGGTCCATCACAAAAAAACTCCTTATGGGGGAATTATAATGCAGTGTTGTTGGTAAATTTGGAGCAACTTATTCCTCCAAACAATTCCAAGCGACAGTACCGTACTCCAATATTTTCGCTCATTTGGTCCTGTAATCTGGCGTATACTTTGGAGGAATCAAGGCGCTCCAATGTAAAAGTGAAATACTGTCGTCCTTCGTTGAGGGATGTGCCCCGTTGATGTATATGTACCAATAAGGAAGAGACGGATAAAGCCTTTAGGGGATAGTATACTTTTAGTACATACATTAGAACACCTTGATTCCTCCAAAGTATGCCAGGAAAAAGGACCATATTAACAAATATAATGGTGACTTGTTGCTTGGAATATTTTGACAGAATCAGTTGCTACAGATTTACCAACATTGTATTCACTATCTTCTAATTTTAACCTCACAGAAGACTTAAAAATAAAAGGTAAACGTTTGGAGGGATACCTGCTTATAGGGACTTCTTCAGTATCACAACAAGAGAACAATTAAACTACTTGCCTATTATAATTGGGATCCATACTAGAGTTCCATTAATATTCTCTTCTCATTTTACAGTTCATAATTTTTCCACGTACTTAGTCCATTATAATTTATGCATGAATGAAGGTGAGTATGGGTGCGTGTATGTTTGTGTACGCTTGTTTGAGTGTGTCCATCCTCAATAAAAAAAAAAAAAAAAAAAAAAATACTGTCCTGTGTATTTGCAGTGAGTGGTCCGATGCATTTCATTAACACACACACACACACACACACACACTCTCTCTCTCTCTCTCTCTCTCTCTCTCTCTCTCTCTCTCTCTCTCTCTCTCTCTCTCTCTCTCTCTCTCTCTCTCTCATTAAAGTGAATAATACGACTCGTGTTGTCTTGCCAGTGAAGCCAAACTATGAGTGTTTGTTGATTGCTTCCGTCCGTGGTATCATCATATTATATACTGTACACTGAATGGAGAAGTATTTTTTTACACGATTTTTTTTTGTCATGGTAAATTGAACTGTTGCCTCCTTTGCCTAATCGCCAACTTTCACATTTATATTTTTGTGAATATCATGTACAGGTTCTTAATTAAGGTCATTAGTTCTTACCCACTCCGAGGATTTTAACCAGATGGATTGAGTCTTGAAACGTTTTAGCCGTAATGTTTTTTTGTGTCATCTCGTTAGGGTTTGACATCTCAAGGGGGCGAAGGTGAACAAACTACTGACTTCAACTGTACAATAGTCTCCTCTTCTTTTGTGGTAATGAATAATGTTTCGTTGTTCTGTCTGCACACCGAACTTAAACGTCATCAACATATAGTCAGGAGGTAATAGAACTTTTATTAGCGGCTGTGGACCTACCAACAGAATATCCACAAAATCACCTTGACTCCTTTCCAAGAATTCTAAAAAGTGACCTCGAGGTTCAGTTTCTTCACTCGCTTCGATACCAAACTTTACCGAGACAACTGTACCTGCCGTCATTAAAACAAGGCTACTATTACTATAATGCTATGTTTAAATTTAACCTAGCGAGAATGTGCTTGCAGTCATTTATTCAGAAGGTAAAAAATACATCTATCAATCTTTCTGCTGGGGGTAAACTCTTGATGTGTTTACTTAGCAGCAGAGGAAAGATCCCTGACAGGCATACAGAAGATGAGAAACCCAACCCGAACGGCCTCAATACCACCGAAACCAATGATGCGAATACATTATATATTAGAGGAACAAACATTAAGGCCCCTGTGATCGTGTATAACAATAGGAGACATCTGATTCCTCCTAACTATACCACGTAACAAAGTCTTTCCATATCGGTGGTGTTTCGTGGCAATATTTGAAGGACTCGTGTACCTCCACTTATAGCTTATGTTTTTACCTATTTGTTCTTACCTATTTGCATCTTTACAGGATTGAGTCAAGCTCGTAATGTCCCTCCTTTTAAATCACAATTATCATATTTTTCTTTAAAGTTAGTTATTTGAGGGACCGAGATCCGACCATTGGTTTTGTGTATGTTCACTGAAATGTACACGAGTCAAGTCATGATGATTTCCTTTCCCATTGGTTGGCCCTGACCCACATGTACACATAATTATTGGTTAGGCATCATTTCTAGCTGTGCAGAGTAATCATTTTTATTCTAATTAAATAACTAGATATGTATCTCTATCTATTTTTATTAATTAATTAAGTAGCTATATATATATCTCTGTGTAATCAGCTAATTTATGTCAACTGAATAACGACTGTTGCCTCACATTATATTATTATTATGCCGTTCTCTTCTTAACTATCTAAGTATCTATCTATCTACAGTAGTCAAGAGTAATATTCTTAATTAACTATTCTTAACCCTTTTCCTACCTATATTTACATACCGGTGGTGCTGCTCGGTATGGTATGGAAGGACAAAATAATAATAAGGACTTATAATAATTTTCAACTGATCATCCTTGTCTCATTCGTGTCACCACCATAGTTAAATAATATATATATGTCAGGAGTTAATTGTTAAGTATGTTAAGAAGACGACTCTCATATGAAAGGGATTAATATAATGACTATTTTAATCCTTTGTGTCTATTGTTGTCCACTGTCTCATTAATGTCGTGTGTAATTAGTTAATCAGAAGAATACAGTCACGGATATCGACTCAGGCACTAAGGAGGTTACACAAGAGCAAAAGACTTTCACATTTATAATCTAACTACAAACAGACCATATTTTTGTTAGATGAAAGCAATGACTCTCGAAAGTTAAAAAAATCACTTCAGAAAATAAATTAATATCTGTTTGGGCAAGATATAATATGCTCGGACTAACGCCAGACGACTCAGGAACGTAAATATGAAAACAAAACAAAAAAGATTGATTTGTCTGAGGGTTAAGTTCTGCTGACGGAACCTGAAGGGCGTAAAACTTCCATTCATGAATATTAATTTGCTTGCACACGGTAAATCAACATGTGAGTCATATATAGTTTGTTTTCCCACGGTGTCCGAATCCTCTGGTGTTAGGTAAGGTTAGGTTAGGTTATGGGTAGATATGGCTAAGTCAGGTCAGGTTTGGCTAGGTATGGTCAGATCTATTCTAGTTTGGTTGGGTATGGCCATGTCAGGTCAAGTTTAAGTGAGGTATGGTCAGGTCAGGTCAAGGTTGGTTAAGTATAGTCGGTCAGAGCTGTAAGGTTAGGTTAGATTAGTTTAGGTTAGGTTAGGTTAGGTTAGGTTAGGTTAGGTTAGGTTAGGTTAAGGTTAGGTTAGGTTAGGTTAGGTTAGGTTAGGTTAGGTTAGGTTAAGTTAAGGTTAGTATAGGTTAGGTTAGGTTAGGTTAGGTTAAGATAGGTTAAGTTAAGGTTAGGTTAAGGTTAAGGTTAGGTTAGGTTAAGTTAGGTTAAGGATAGGTTAAGGTTAGGTTAAGGTTAGGTTAGGTTAGGTTAAAGTTAGGTTAAGGTTAGGTAAAGTTAGATTAGGTTAGGTTAAAGTTAGGTTAAGGTTAGGTTAGGTTAGGTTAGTCGTCCGCCAGAGAAAGTTTAGCCCTTGGTGGTTGCCTGGATGTTGACCCTCGTGCGGCCGAGTGGAATCAGTCAATGTTTACCCACCAGTTAGCATCCACAGTAAACACTCACGGTATAAAAACTAATGGCGTTACCTAATAATGACAATACAACACTGATAGATAGAGTATAAATAATCACTGTGTAATCTTGTGCTCTTTCTGAGAACACCATTTTTGTTTATTCTAATTTCTCTCCCTATCGTTTGGGTTGATAAGAGGATACAAAAGATGCAGTTGTATATAAAATATGCTAGCTACTTCATATTCTCTCACTTTAAAATCCCCTGTGCTATACAAACTCATCTTACTATCCTTTATATCCCTTCTCTAAACCTTTGCAAAATTTACTTCACATCTATTCCAACTTCCACCTATCCTACACTCTTACCTACATTTCTTATTACATATCCTACATTTCTTACACATTTTCACGTCTACTTCTACCTATTCGTACTCTTCTTCCCATCCTTACTCTTCGTCCCCTTACTCTTCCTTGCCCCTACCCTACTCTCCTTCATCTAATATAACCTACTCTTCTTCACCTACCCTGTATACTTTCTCTCTCACCTGCCAAAGCCCACTCTTCCTCACCATTACTCTCACTTCCCCTTACTCTTCCTCACCTCCACCTCTGCTTGTCTGTCTCCATTCTCCCTTACCTCAACCTTCATCTAAGTAAATAACTCTCTCTTATCCCTTCTAGCCTTTGAGGTCATCATCATCACATCTCCTATAATATCCTTCACCATCATCTATCTAACGTTGCTCCATCTATATATCCTTACTTCCCGTCACCTCTCCTTCAACTTTACACTTCCTTCATCACTACCACGTCCGTCTTCCTTCCATGCTTTTTCACTTCCTCCAACTCTACTTATCTCCACTCACCACCACCAATGTATTTATTTCTTTTTTTATTGTCATACGCTTCCTCCTGTCCTACTCACTCTACCCCCTGCATCCTCCAGTCCTCCTCACTCTTCCCCACCTCCTCCTACCCTAAGCCTCCCCTCCCCCCCCCCACCTCCTCCTACCCTAAGCCTCCCCTCCCCCCCCCACCTCCTCCTACCCTAAGCCTCCCCTCCCCCCCCTCCCTCCTTCCCACTCCAGCACCAGCAGTGAGTGAGGCCAAACAGGAAGCAGGATGTGATATTAACCTTTGTGTGGAGGAGGTGCCATTTGGTGCGATATTATTCGGGCCAAACCCAGACTAGTTTAAGTTTAAGGACCCTGTGATCGTGTATGAAAAGTGGAGGCTACTGATTCCTCCTAACCATGCCACGAAACAAGCTCCTTCCATTTAGGTGGTGTTTCGTGGCAATATTTGAAGGACTCATTTATCTCCAATTTTCTGACTACATCACAGGGTCCCTTAAGTATATCGACAGAGGATACCGAAGGACGCAGGGGATTAATATTTACCGTGGATAATTCTTTCTTATTATTGTTTTCTATTGGCCTGTACTGTACGGTGATTACCTCCAAGAATATTTTTGTCAACTTAGAAAGGAGACATCCAAGAGACTCGTGGGGTTTGAAGACTGACTTGTTAATAGACACACTATATACCAATGACTATACAAGAATGATAGGAAAGCTCTCCTCTCGACCAATAGAAAATCACAAAACAAAGCACAAACTGGAACCTCACGAACGGCCGACAACGCCATCTATATACTGCTTAGATAATTAAATTTCAGGAGTAACTTATCTAAATTGTAGATAATTAAAATTTCAGGAGTAACTTATATAAAATCTCATAACTAATGTAGCCTACAGTACAGGACTAACTCCTCTAATTTTAATCAATGCCTAACTTCTATTGTGCATAATCCGCCTGATTTTCAATATTTGTTTGTGCATGTTATGCACTGAGAGTAGGCTAAATGAAAGTCATAATTGTAATAATACCTGTTACATAAATACCTACATCATTAGGCTACATAATGACTGTCTAAATTGTTGGAGTTTGCAACACCTAATAAATTGCAATTACACACATTTATATTACCAATTACTTTTATCATCATAAAAACATACCTGCGTATTAGGTGTGCAAGTTTGGGCCTGGTTCACATGTATCATACTAAACTCCAGACGAATTATGACAGGAATAAAGACACAACCTTAAACAAATAATTGTTTTATTGGGGAAAATAATTTTGTCACAGATGTAGCATAGCAACCAACGACATGCTGTACAAGTAGGCCTACAACATCCCAATAAAGGTATATGAAATAAAAACACACACAACTAAGAACTATGTAACACAGTACAGTACTGTATAACAACACACAAGATCATGCATGTACAAGACATAAATGCAGTACAAATAAAATTATGTTTATGCACTAACATAAACACGCTTTACATTTCGTCGCACATTTCTTTCGGAAATATATAATAACACCTGCATAATTAATTCACTACATCCTTATGTTTACTCAAATTATAACTTACAGTGACCACAGGCATTATATAGAGTAATTCATATCATTCAATGTATCTGGTTTTAAGTGAATTATTGGGTTAAGTGTAAAGGAACCGAAATATACATATCGCCGTTAACTCTTGGCTCTGTTGTTTTTTTCTTTTTTTGCAGACGACACACTACTACAACAGCCAGCGCCATCTACATGCGGCTTGTGAAACTCCTTGAAGGGGGTTCATAGTAGTGATTAATGAGCTTTCCTATCATCCTTTTTATAGTCATTGCTATATACAACACACACACACACACACACACACACTAGTCAGTTTATCTACACGACTCTCTCTCTCTCTCTTTCTCTCTTTCTCTCTATCTCTCTCTTGTAGGGTAATTGGTTATTTACCGACACACACACACAAGAACGCTCACCAACACACAATCATGAACTTCCACTCAGCTGCTGACGGAGATGAACGAGTGAAAATATCTCCATTAATAGAAGTACCGTATAACTATGGTTCATCCCAGGGAAGATGCTTGGTGGAGAAAGAGAGAGAGAGAGTGCGTAATCGTGCATGTGTGTGTATGTTTATGTCTGTGTGACTGTCTACGTCTATGTGTGTGTGTATGTTTGAGTGTGTGTGTGTGTGTGTGTGTGTGTGTGTGTGTCTGTATGTGTGTCTGTCTATGTCTATGTGTGTGTGTGTCTGTGTGTGTGTGTGTGTGACAAAAAAGAGAGACCAGAGAGTTTCTTACTGCTCCACTACCTGTAATATGCTATCCATCACCTCTTCTCTTCTCTTCTCTTCTCTTCTCTTCATGATGCTGCCAGGGAGTTGTTGTGTGTGTGTGTCAGTCAGTCTGTCGTCCACCTTGTGTTAACTGTCTGCAAGATCCGTGTTTATGTCTGGAAAGTTTTCGTCCTCAATGTGTTTGGTGTCTCCCCGCCCTAGTTGTGTTGTGTGTGTGTGTGTGTGTGTGTGTGTGTGTGTGTGTGTGTGTGTGTGTGTGTGTGTGTGTGTGTGTGTGTGTGTGTGTGTGTGTGTGTGTGTGTGTTTAGCTCAGTGCATATGAGTTTGTGTGTGTGTGTGTGTATATATGTGTGTTTTACCTCAATGAATGTCACTTTTTTATTGTGTGTGTATGTGTGTATACTTTACTTGAATGGATGATTTTGTGTGCGTACTTTAGCTCAGTGTGTGTGTGTAAATACTTTACCTCAATGAATGTGTGTGTGTGTGTGTGTGTGTGTGTGTGTCAGGCGTTACACCAGGTGGGCGCACTGAACCATCAGCAAAGAGAGAGAGAGAGAGAGAGAGAGAGAGAGAGAGAGAGAGAGAGAGAGAGAGAGAGAGAGAGAGATCTGAGCCTCCTGCACGCATTCATTCACTCACACTCTCATTCATTCAATCTCAACCGTGTATAAATAATGTTCCTTCTGTTTGTTTGAGTTATTCAGTAGATACATTATAAAAGGATATAGTGTATTATTTTGATCATCATAGTATTAATTTCTAAGAAAGAAGTATTGTAGAAGAATGTATTGGTAAGTTCCACACATAGGTTGATGTAGTCAGAAAATTGGAAGTTAGTGAGTGAGTCCTTCAAATATTACCACGAAACACCACCATTATTGAAGGAGGTTGTTATACGGCATAGTCAGCAGGAATCAGCAGAAGCCACCAAGTCTCATCATACACGAAAATAGGGTCTTATATTAAGGCTCTATGACTTGATCGACAAAGTGCAGATTGGTTACCAAGTCCTTCAAACAGTGCCAAAAACATGTTCCCTCAGTATGGCCAGAATTGTGTACATGTGTGTCACAGTGTATGAGAGGAATCTGTTATAAGGTATACCTCCTATTCTTTGACCTCATGCACCTTCTTACATTCTCTCGATAGTCAGCCATCATTACTTAAGGACCCAGTACTCGTGTATGAAGATTGGAGGCTTCTGATTCCTCCTGAATATGCCACGAAACAAACTCCTTCCATATAGGTAGGTGTGTGTGTTTCGTGGCAATGTTTAAAGGACTCATTTATACCTCCAATTTTCTGACTACATCACAGGGTCCCTTAAGGTGTTTCTTGTCTGTTGCACTCAAATTGTAGGTTACTGAATCCTCCACACTATGCCAAAAAGAAGACTATCTGCTCTTATTAAACTGAGGCATTATGATTCTTCAGATAATCTGGAATTCATCAATAGTCCTTCATTATCACCACATTACCGACTGACAACAATTGTATTTTTCAAAGAGTAACACCAGATGAGTTTATATCAGAGGAACTCAATGTCGACATCCAAAGACTATACCGGTATATTATTAACTTTAACTAAGAAATAAATAGGACAGAAATTTTGGAATGAGTGAAAGCAGATGAGAGAAATAGAGGAAATGAGAGAGAGGGAATGCAATGGTGGGAAAAGAATAGGACCTGAAGGCGGTGGATAAAGAGATAAAAAAACATAAAAGGAAGGAAATCAAGATGGAAGAGAATGAACGTTGAGGGTCCTTTATAGGTCATTATGATATTGTATAGAGGAAGTGAAGGCTACTGTTGCAATTCTTTAACACTATGGCTAAAAATAACACAAATACAGTATAGTGGGAAATGTGTTTTGTGGAACAGTTAGGACGAGTCATTATTTGATCTTCCTCTATATCTACATTTGCTCTTCTGCTATATGTACAGGACACACACGCACACACACACACACACACACACACACAAATACACACACACACACGCAAACACACACACACACACGCAAACACACACACACAATCGCCGACCACACCCTGCTCCCCCTAATAACAAGCACCCCCACCTACAACAATAATAACAAGGTATAAAGTCAGAAAGAGAGAGAGAGAGAGAGAGAGAGAGAGAGAGAGAGAGAGAGAGAGAGAGAGAGAGAGAGAGAGAGAGAGAGAGAGAGAGAGAGAGATACACCGGTGCAAAACATTGACTCCAAGTTAGGTATCATTAAGACGACGCTGTGATCGCCTTCTTCCTTCCTGCCACCAACACTTATCTCTCCTCACAACTCCGCCTTCGCCTTCGCCTTCGCCTTCTCCTTCTCCTTCTCCTTCTCCTTCTCCTTTTCCTTCTCCTCCTCCTCCTCCTCCTCCTCCTCCTCCTCCTCCTCCTCCTCCTCCTCCTGCTCCTGCTCCTCCTCCTCCTCCACCTCCTCATGCGCCAATTCTCTTACCTCTTCTAATTTTTTCTCTCATACCTTCACCCTCATTTTTTCACATCCTTTCTCTCCTTCTCTCCCTCACATAATAAATCTCTTCACACATCTTTCTCTCTTTCTTCTTCTCACATCTTTACTCTCTTCTCCTCAAACACACCCTTCTCTCCTTCTCCTCCTCTGTACACCTTTACTCTCTGCTTTCTCCTCTCATCACCCTCCTCCCCCCTTCTCTCATGCCCCCATCTTCAAGAAAGAGAAAGGTGAGATAGAGAGGAAGGTGGGAGAGAGGGAGAGGTTACAGAGAGAGAGGAAGGTGAGAGAGAGGGGAAAGATGGAGGGAGGGAGAAGTTACAGAGAGAGGAAGGATGGAGAGAGGGAGAGGTTACAGAGGAAGAGGAAGGTGGGAGAGAGGGAGGTTACAGAGAGAGAGAGGGAGGTTACAGAGAGAGAGAGGGAGGTTACAGAGAGAGAGGGAGGTTACAGAGAGAGAGGGAGGTTACAGAGAGAGAGAGGGAGGTTACAGAGAGAGAGGGAGAAAGGAAACCAAGGGTCCTTTATAGCCTATTGTTCTGCTCTCCAGGTCCTCTCTCTCCTTACACAAAATTCATACCTTATTCCCTCCCTCCCTCCTTCCTCCCTTACTCCCTACCTCCTTCCTTCCTTCCTTCCTTCTTTCCTCCCTTACTCCTTCCCTCTCTCCTTCCTTCCTTCCTTCCTTCCTTCCTTCCTTCGGGTTCCTCTCCAGCTCCTCTTTCCCTCTTTTCCCGTCCGTCCTTCCTTCCTCTGTCCTTCCCTCAATCCAAACATTCTTCCCTTACTCTTGTTTCCTCTCTCCATCCAAACCTCCCTCCCTCCCTTCTTCCTAGCTCCCCTCTCTCTCTCTCTCAGGTTCTTCACTTCTTGCAACTCTCCCTCCCTCTTCCTGCCTCCCTCTTCCTCCCTCCCCGTTCCTTCCTCTCCGTTCCTCCTTGCGCCACTCGTAATGGATACTGATGACGCTTTGTGTGGGGTTAAAACTCTACAGTACTGGAATTCTTTACTGGTGGCCTACTTGGTTTGTTGTTTCAGGTTAGGAGTGTATATGATATGTTTTTCCTCTCTCTCTCTCTCTCTCTCTCTCTCTCTCTCTCTCTCTCTCTCTCTCTCTCTCTCTCTCTCTCTCTCTCTCTCTCTCTCTCTCTCTCTCACTCTCTTTCCTTCTCCTTGCCTCGTGGTTCTGCTGTGTGTGTGTGTGTGTGTGTGTGTGTGTGTGTGTGTGTGTGTGTGTGTGTGTGTGTGTGTGTGTGTGTGTGTGTGTGTGTGTGTGTGTGTGTGTGTGTGTGTGTGTGTGTGTGTGTGTGTGTGTGTGTGTGTGTGTGTGTGTGTGTGTAGATATAGCAGAATGAGGAAGAGGAACGTTGCTGTCCCTCACTACAAAATTTTATCAGTTAGGTCGCAATAAAACCAGCACATTCTCACAGTCTTTCAGAGCCATGTGAATATTACCCTACAATATAATAACAGCGTACTGTAAATATAATAGGGAATGATTAAGGGGAGAGTATACTTTTGGTACATTGGAGTGCCTTGATTCCTCCAAAGTATGCCAGAAAACACACACAGATAAAGAAAAATAATGGTATCCTGTTGCCTGGAATAATTTGGAGGAATCATAATCTCCAAAAATGTCAGAATTATACCCTGCCCTTGACAGAGAATATACACCCTGCAAAACATAATGCACTACACACACCCTAACAAAAATTCACTTACATGCACAACACACACACCGGCACTCACTCACAAGCACACAATCATTACTCCACAGCCTATACTGAACAAAGAACACACACACACACACACACACACACACACACACACACACACACACACACACACACACACACACACACACACATGAACAATCTCACACACACACACACACACACATGAACAAACACAACACAACATAACACAACACAACACAACACAACACAACACACACACACACACAATAACACACACACGAACAATCTCACACACACACACTTCCTTCCCCAACGCATAGAGATCCTCCCATAATTACATTGGTGTGTAAATAATAAAGGTGAGTGCCGAGGAGATAGTTAAGTGAGTGACCCTGAACACCACCACCACCACTACCACCAACACCACCATTACCAACACCAACACCAATATACCAGGAGCACAGGAAGACCCCAAGGATACAACAACAACAACAACAACTTACACTCACCCATACTCACACACGCACCCACATACACATTTTTTTTGTTTTTCTATATTAATTAAAAAAGATGAGGACAAACGCCACGAGTCCGCTGATCATCCTCATCTGTGGTCCAAGATTTGTCTTCACCAAGCCAAAACCTTTTCCGATTTTTCTTCACAAAGCAACAACTTATTGCGATTTTCTTCACAAAACAACCCAAGACCTCTTACGATTTCTTCACAAAACGACGAACGACCTTTTCCAATTTTTCTTCACAAAACCGCGACTTCATCAGATTTGTGTTCACTAAACCACGACCCATTGCGATTTTCCCAACACAACCACAACCTCTTCCGATATTTCCCCAACTTCCCCGCTTCCTTTGCCTTATGCTCCATCATCAAAGGCAATGAATGTGTCTAGGCATCTCGAACGATATTGGGGATGATTTTGGACCTACAGGTGTATTTCATTCTACTTCACATGAGGGGAATGTTGACTCTAATTCTTACCTTACTCAATACAGAAAAAAAAAAAATGATTAGGTTAAAGGTAATCACTATTTCTATTCTTCCTCCAGCCTTTTAAAAATCCATGAGAGGACGGATAATGTAACAAACAAAAAAATAAGAGTATATACAAATTATATAAGTAGTTTCATACAGGAGAACAACGCACAAAATATCCTTAGGTCCAATTTTCTCAGTAATAATTCTGTGTGACTGATTGTTATTGAAGAGCAGAGTGGATTAGTGATGATAGGAAATGACAGGAATAGTGATGACAGGAAAGGACAGGAATAGTGATGACGACAGGAAGGGACAGGAATAGTGATGACGACAGGAAAGGACAGGAATAGTGATGACGACAGGAAAGGACAGGAATAGTGATGACGACAATAGGCTACGTAGCAACACCAAGAGGAAGTGATCAAGGGCAGGGGATGGCGTGTGACAATGGTCGTGTGCAGCAGGACCAATGCAACCTATAATTACATACACACACACACACACACACACACACACACACATACACACACACACACACACACACACACACACACACACTACTAGTTATAATACAACTTGCATATAATACAAGTATATTTACGAAAGGTTCCTTATTAATTGACAAGTACAGTATTCATACCATACAGGTATTTATAACATAGGTATACTGTATATTATATCCATATACAGGAGATTCTACCAAAATCACAATATCATTTCTCCTTGCTTACGATACTTACTTTTGAGGACCGTGATGTTGGCGACTTGAAGGCTACTGATTCATCCTGGCCATGCCACCAAATATATTTCCCTATTTTTTCAGATCAGAAGGAAGCATTCTCGATATTTAGAAACTATCTAAATTAACTCATAAACAACAACTTCATTTGAACTTAATAACTTGTCCCCCCACATGATGACGTAATATTCACAGAGTTAACATTTTTTTCGTTGTCCATTTTCCAGAGTCACCGCTGTACGAGTCACTGGTGTCCATCTTCACCGAGTCCGAGGACACCATCACCATCCCAGACACCGAGGCTGAGCACGAGTACCAACAGATCCAACCATCCCAGTGCAGGAGGGGCGGCACAGAGGGGCAGCAAGAGCTTAGGAAAGGAGGGCATGAAGGGCAGCAGGAGGGCAGGAGGGGAGGGCATGAAGGGCTGCAGGAGGGCAGGAGGGGAGGTAATGAGCGGCAGCAGCTAGGGGGCAATTCCCGAGAGGAGGAGGAGGAGAAGGAGAAGCAGCAGCAGACCCAACAGAAGATGAAAGTGAGGAAAGTGAACACCCTAGACGTGAAGCCCGAGAAGCAATGCAGTAACGGGGAGATGGGCAGCGGTGACGAAGCCTTGTGTACATGTCAGAACGGAGTCTCACCTAATTCCTTGTGGGACACGTTACCTTCTCACCACCGAGGACAGCCCAATGGAAGTTCCTCACACTCGGCCTCATCTCAGGACAACAGTCACAGTAATAAGAGTGCCATTTACATCACCAACACTTCCGATTCTGAAATGACAGATTCGGACATTTACTTGGCGGCAAGTTTGGCCCCGACTGTCATACACGTTACGAAACCAGACAGGATCTCCAGCTTACAACACATAGCGAATTCGTCTGACAGCAACGGCAAGGGGTCGAGTGGAAAACAAACTTCAGGATTCTTCTCAGCAAGCAACAGTCAATCCACGAGAGAAAAACGATTCAGTCGCAGCTCCTCCTCGTCCAGCTCAGGCACCACCAACAACTCCAAGTCGCCCTATTCTGCAAGAAATGGTACTGATGAACAGGTCAGCAGCAGTAGTAGCAGCAGCAGGGAGAGAGCGCAGGTCAAGGCCCGTACCAAGCCGCCTCCTGACCCAGTGTACCCGCCTCTGACCATCGAGCTGCTGGAGACAAAGACTCCCACCTGGCGACCCGAGCAGCCACCCCGAACCACCAAGAATAAGTCCACTCAAGTGTCTTTGAATTCCACCTCCTCCCCACACATCATCACCACGCTAGACCCTCCACTCAAACCAAACCGCCTCCAGCCCAGATTCAGCCACGACTCGACGACCAGTAAAACTTCAGCAACTTCGGTGGTATCCTCACGAGACGTCCCCACTACATTAGTCGTCAACTTCGACTCTGAGAACTCAGACAATGATGAGGCCACCAGCCCGGAGTCAGACTCTGATTCCTGTTCCAGTACCCTTGCAGGCAGCACCTCCATCTACCTGACGGATGGTGACACCAGCTCCATCTATTCGTCAGTTGCGGAGATCTACTCGGTGCTGACGAGTGACGCGGAGTCTCTTGTATATGTGTACCGGCCGCAGCCCCGCCGTTCACGACATCGCTACTCCACACTGAGCTACAGGTTCCCCAACTATACCCTCGATAGGTAACTTAACTTTTTCTTAATAGTTTTGCACCTATACTTTAGATGTACTCTTTTATTAATGACTCAAAGTAGTTAAGGTATAGTCATTATTTGTCATTTTTTTCATAGTTGTGTGTATAACGGGAAACTTTAGGTGCCTGTACAATCATACAATGATTGAAGTATAACCTTGGTTGAGAAAAGTGGTAAGGTTAGAGGACTAGACAGTATGAATAACAAGCGAGTGAGAAGTTGCTTGAGGATTATCTAACCAGAGAGCATGTTGAGAGAATGAGAGAGTATTTCACTCATGAATACAAAGAGTTAATGAGTTGCAGGGCTTGGTAGTACGATCAATGAATGTCTGAATAAAAAAAAAAAAAACTTGGTGAGTGAGTGAGCCACCTGCTAGCTACACATGAGTAGGCCACAACAAATTCACCTCCTAGCCCACTGATACTAAGAGTAACGGGGCTTTAATCATTATGTCCTCAACTCTTGCTGCTCTAGTGTATAACCCTGTCCCGGTGGAGTTGGGGGATTACCCGTAGCAGACGACGCACATTTCCTTAAGGAGAGTACTCAGTTTCGTCAGTGTAAATACAGATGCAGTTATATAGACATTCAGATATATGCATGCAATTAATTATTTATTTATTTATTTTTTCCATTGAAGATATTATTTCATTATATGTCACAAAAAGAAAAAAACAAAGCTAATTAAAAAGTTACCAATCGTGTCAGGACTGTGTAAAGGGAGGCGGGCTTGGAGACAAACTGAACCTGCCATGAAATGTGAAATCCCCTTTCCCCTTGAATCACCCAAGAAGTACGGTATGCGTAATGTATCCACAGGGGACGGGATTTCAAGTGGGCCAAGAGTCGACACAACACCGGGGTAAAGTAAAGCACTACGTCACTCGGGGTCTTATGGCCCCCCGAGGGATGAAACTGATGCAATGTTCCTCGACACTTTAACGATGGGGAAGGAATTCTTTAACTCTTGTGAAACGGATGTGTAAAAATGGTCTTAGCGTGTCCACTGATATGAACATTTCATTTCATGGGTTTAATAAAGCATTTGTTGGCCGCTGGACTTCCTAATAGTTCCCTGTTAAACAGTAAATACTGAAGCCATAAAGAGGATTGCAGTAATTTGGACTAATAAGACCTCAAGCTATGAAATAGAAATTCGAAGATAATTTGATTATAATTATATTAACTTGAAATAGCATTGCCTCGGGCCATCAACCTCTTTTCAGTAACCAGGCTGTACATACCATATCCTATTATACATCATTGATATCTTATATAACAATAATGATGATACAATTTATATCAACCGCAATCATCAACTTCCACGATGAAGAATGACCACCACCAAGAGAACGGGATTCGAAACTGTAAAGAATAAAGCGAGCAATCATTTTTAAAGAGGTTAGAGAGTCTTCTATTACGCAACCACTGGAAACATCTGAGATTGGTGCAACACTTGTGACAGACAGGTTTTGAACTCTCTATAGAATAAAATTGGAAATATATTACAACACTTTCCTTCCCATTCTTCCCAACCGGTCATGTCCACACGTGAAGAAGGACTTGATGCCAATAAAATCTCTGAAGTGTGATGACTCTAATAAATATATATAGTCTTACGAGGGACCAATATAATTATAACACTGTATTGAACTTAAAGGGGTATTATACATTTGATAATTATAGGAGCTCCTTGATTCCTCCAAAGTATACTGGGAAACAGGACCAGATTTAACAGTGATAATGTTGGTCTGTTGCTTTTAATAGTTTGGAGGAACCAGATGCTCCAGATTTACCAACACTCTAACAAGAATCCAAGGTCAGGAAAACAAAAAACGAGTAGCCACCAATACAGAATGGGTCGTATTTCTAATTTAATCCATCAATCTTAAGTTCATCCGAGAGGGTTCGTTCCACAAGACAACATTTTATTCTCTCCTGTTGATTGGACTTGAAAATTAATTAACTCTCAGCGCCATAAACCCAATAAGTTGTACCCAATTCGCCATTCACACCATACCTTTAGGAAAACTACCAGAGACCACTATGGCTAAACCTATTCAATCATTCCTTAAACAACAACTTTCAAGTCTCATATATTTATTACTTTTGAACTAACGCCAAAATATTTCAGACTCTGAGAAATTAATTATCACAGGGAAATACAACCCCTACGGTACACCCCTACATACGATAAAGGGACCTTCGACAAGCCTTAGCTAACCAACCACCTTTCACTCTCTCTGCCTCCCTCTCTCTCTCTCTCTCTCTCTCTGGTAGTAGGTTTGTATGTATGTATATATTCGAGGTTACTTTGTTTAATCACCCATTTCCGTTTCCCTTGGGTGAACTCGACGTGTGTGTGTGTGTGTGTGTGTGTGTGTGTGTTTGTGTGTGTGGTGTGTGTGTGTGTGTGTGTGTGTGTGTGTGTGTGTTAGGGGGGCCTGATGGAAGACGCGCCATATTTCCGTGTTTACTCTCTAAGTGTGGGAAAATGTCTTCAACCCCTTCAAATGTCACCCCATAAATCTCTTAGTTTACCGCTTACTTAGGTTATTTTTCAGTCCCCCCTGCCCCTCTTACACCACCCATTCTCTCTCTCTCTCTCTCTCTCTCTCTCTCTCTCTCCACTCATGCGTCTTGAGGGTACAATTCAAGTCCCTCCTCAGACTCATTCCCTCTCGAATGTTTACACTTACTGTATGTAGTCCCATTATTGTTCTATCACTCGTTTTCACTCTTCCTCCACTCATTCCAGTACATTATTTCCCTCTTATTATCAGTCATTTATCTTTCACACACGTACAGTCAGCGGCAGAAGTCCTGTCGCCACACCTGCTTCACCGAGACATGCAGTGCTCATGGACTCGAAAAATACGCACGTTTTCTACACCTAATAAACTCGAGTCTATGAACATCGCGTGCATGGCCAAGGAATTCCTTAGCCATGATCGCGTGCCTCGGTGAAGCAAATGATGCGACATGACTTTTGCCGCCGACTGTACAATATCTCAAAACAGTATCTGCACTCAGAGAGCAGACAGTTTCAAAATTGTAAGTTGTGGGTCATTGGTGTCTCGGGCGTGTTTCAATTCACATCGCTGATTTTTCAAAGTGTTTACTGAAAAAAGAGGGTCGATACTTTTTGAGGTATTGTAGACTTGTATATTATGTTGTTTTCCATTAAATACCACTAATTATCTCTCACCCATCCCCCGTAGTTGACGACACATCCAAATTCACCTTTACACAATTATATTCTCTCTCTCTCTCTCTCTCTCTCTCTCTCTCTCTCTCTCTCTCTCTCTCTCTCTCTCTCTCTCTCTCTCTCTCTCTCTCTCTCTCTCACCAAGTCGTCCCTCTTCCACATTATCTTGTCCTTCACCTCACACACACACAATGACCTTCGTTTCCTTACCCCAGTCCTTCACCCTCTCCATTTTGACTAGTAACCTTACACAACTCTCCCTCCCTTCACCCACCTGCCTGCCTTCCTCGTCTTTGTGCCCATTCTCCCTCACCATACTTCCTTCCTAATGCACACTATAATTTACCCTCATCATCATTTTACCCATGCATTCTCCCTCACCATACTAGTCTTCCTAATCCACACTATAATTTACCCTCATCATTATTTTACCCATTTTCCCTTCCCAAACATTATAATATACCCTCATCATAAGTTTACCCACTCTCCCTTCTCTAACATCCTAATGCACACTAAAACTTACCCATATCGTCCATTATTACGTATCCTTCCACACCTCATATCCTTACATTCTTAACATTACGAGTACAACCTAATCCACACTAAACATCATAATTATCTACTACTTAAACAGCTTAATAATGACTACTAATAGGTATTTTGTTGTTGCTTGAATGTCATTTGTATATCATAATCCACTCACCCTCACTCCTGACAATCTCTAACCCACCTATCTTCACTAAATGGCAGCCTATCCTTATCCACTTTCATCGCTCCTTTTCATCCTTAAACACTTGGCCTATCCTCTTGTAAACTCCTTATCCACTTTCATCGCTCTTTTTCATCCTTAAACATTTGGCCTATCTGCTGGTAAACTTCAATCTAATCTTTTCGTTCCTTCTATTCAATTCAGGTGCTATTCCCTGTCTCTCCGTACTATACCAATAATCTGAGGGGGTCTGTGGTGAAGCTGAAGACGAAATTGGGGCCACTTTTCCTCTCAACTCTCTACCACAAAACATCAGTATATTGAGGGAGTCTATTAATGTTTCCTCCCAAAGCCTAATTCAATTCGTTTTACTTATTTAACCAAGCTTCTTCTTCTGTTATTTATGCTTCCTACGTGTATGTGTGTGTGTGTGTGTGTGTGTGTGTGTGTGTGTGTGTGTGTGTGTGTGTGTGTGTGTGTGTGTGTGTGTGTGTGTGTTTGTTTTTTTCTTCTTCCGATATTTACTTCATTTTTTTTTCCTTCCTCCAATCTGCCACCGTCCTTCCTGCACGTTGGTTGCTTCTGCAAATCTTCCGACCCACAATTAGTTCCCAGGGACAACGAGAGAGAGAGAGAGAGAGAGAGAGAGAGAGAGAGAGAGAGAGAGAGATACAATACACGACATGCAATACACGACTCTCTCTCTCTCTCTCTCTCTCTCTCTCTCTCTCTCTCTCTCTCTCTCTCTCTCTCTCTCTCTCTCTCTCTCTCTCTGTATGTGTGTGTGTGTGTGTGTGTGTGTGTGTGTCGAGAAAATGAACTCCCTGTGAAATATTCCTTCCACTAAGAGGATGAAGGAAAAAATGAAGCAGAGAAAAAAAAACAGAAAAAGGCGAGAAGAGACAAAGACGAGAAAGAGAGATGAAAGAAGACGTGGAGGAGGAGGAGGAGGAGGAGGAGGAGGAGGAGGAGGAGGAGGAGGAGGAAGAGGAGGAAGAGGAGGAGGAGGTGGAGGAAACGAACGAAGAAAGAAAAATTAATGAACAAGAAATAAAAGTAATAAAAAGGAAAGAGGAAACCCGAGGAAAACTAAAAAGAAGAGAGGAAGGAACAGCAAAAGTAAAGAGAGAGTGTAAACGAAGCGTGGAGTAGCTGGATAAAGAATGGTGTGGAAAAATTTACGAGAGGAAGGAAGGAAGGAAGGAAAGAAGGAGGTAAGAAAGAGACGGGAAGGAGGTACGAAAGAGACGGGAAGGAGGTAAAAAAGAGACGGGTAGGAGGTAAGAAAGAGACGGGAAGGAGGTACGAAAGAGACGGGAATGAGGTAAGAAAGAGAAAGGAAGGAGGTAAGAAAGAGACGGAAAGGAGGTACGAAAGAGACGGGAAGGAGATAAGAAAGAGACAGGAAGGAGGTAGGAAAGAGACGGGAAGGAGGTAAGAAAGAGACGGGAAGGAGGTACGAAAGAGACGGGAAGAATGTAAGAAAGAGACGGGAAGGAGGTAAGAAAGAGACGGGAAGGAGGTACGAAAGAGAAGGGAAGGAGGTAAGAAAGAGACGGGAAGATGAAGTAAGAATTGGGGAGGAGGAGGAGGAGTAGGGAGACAAAAAGATGGAGAAGGAAATAATGGAATAACGACGGAGAGGGATGGAGGAAGATTGACAATAGCGAATAATTAGGAATAGAGGAAGGTTGGGAAAGCAAGAACGAAGGAAGTGTAGATAATAATTAAAGAAGGTTAGTTTGAGATAATGAAGGATGGAAGGAAAGAGATGACTGGGTGATAAGAGATAGTTGAAGGAAGGAAGATTAAGTGGAGATAGTTGTGAAATCAGTAGGAATGATGGAAGGAGAAATGTGAAGCAAGGAAGGATTGATGTGAAGTAAGGAAAGAAAAAGATGATGGAAGGAATAAGTTGAATGTAAGTGGTAGTGGAATGAGAGAGGTGGGAGATAGTAGGAATGATGGAAGGGAAAAAAAAATAATGTAAAGTAAAGAAAGGATAGGTAATTTATGAAGTAAGGAAAGAGAAGGATAAATAGATAGATATGAAGTAAGGAAAGAAAAGGATAAATAGATAGATATGAAGTAAGGAAAGAGAAGGATAAATAGATAGATATGAAGTAAGGAAAGAAAAGGACAAATAAAAGTACTGTAGACTAGAGACGGATGTAAGAAGGAATCAAAGAGAAGGAAAAAAAAAAAGGAAGGACACACTGACATCATCATCATCATTATCATCATTATTATTTTCATCCTCATCATCATTTCATCACCACAGCCGCTTCCTCTGAGATGGTGACGTAAAGTGACATCACCAATAAAGTAGAGGCAGCAACGTGAGTATTAAAGGGGAAGGTATAATGGGGGGAGATAATATGAGGTGTGTGTGTGTGTGTGTGTGTGTGTGTGTGTGTGTGTGTGTGTGTGTGTGTGTGTGTGTGTGTGTGTGTGTGTGTGTGTGTGTGTGTGTGTGTGTGTGTGTGTGTGTGTGTGTGTGTGTGTGCTAGTGTGTGTGCTAGTGTGTGTGTGTATGCTAGTGTGTGTGTATGCTAGTGTGTGTGCTAGTGTGTGTGTGTGTGTGTGTGTGTGCTTGTGCGTGCCAGTGTTGACCTCAAGGTAGATAGACAGCCAAGGTATTCAATTAACACACAGGCCTGATAACTAACTCTATGTGTACCGATAAGTGAAGAATATAATTAGTGTTGACGGAAGTAATAATAAGCCAAGGTAAGACTGCAACATGTAACACACATTATGTATATAGATTTTTTTTTTTTTTTTAATAGTGACTGGTGTGTTATTAAGAACTCCAGATACATTATTTCATGATTAACTCAGCAAAAAAAAAAAAAAAAAACAGAAAACAAAAAATAAAACAAAACAAAATAGAGAAAACAATATATAAATACATAATCAAACATATAAAAATAAATAAGTTAACAAATAAATATATATACTTAAATATAAAGATACTTACATGAATCAAGAAGCAATGTTTTGATAAGTTAATTATAGTACGATATTGTACCGTACTATAATTTTAATACCTAGTTTATTTTGTTCTTATCTCGCTTTTAGTTCGAAGCTTATACTGTCCCTCTTATGTATCTCTTTTCCCCGCGATATTTTGACCCTGAGCTGTTGAAATACGATAGGATATTATTTTCTTTCCAATCTAGCAACCATATCAACCATACATCCATCCAACCAGTCATTCAAGGAATGCCGTGACGTGTTTCTTTTTTTTTTTTTTTTTTTTTTTTTTTTTTTTTTTTTTTTTTGTGTGTGTGTGTAGATTGATTAAAGCCTAAATAGAGTTTTCCATGAAGTCTATATCCAGCACCGAATCAAAACACACATAAAAATAAAACATAAATCAACACTATCACAATAAATAAATAAATAAATAAATGAATAAATAAATAAATAAAATAACCAATGAACCTAACCAACCAATCAACATCATCGCCAATATAAGCATAAGATCAGTAAGTTAAGATCAGTAAGTTAAAATCAGTAAGTTAAGATCAGTAAGTTAAGATCAGTAAGTTAAGATCAGTAAGTTAAGATCAGTAAGTTAAGATCAGTAAGTTAAGATCAGTAAGTTAAGATCAGTAAGTTAAGATCAGTAAGTTAAGATCAGTAAGTAGGATCACTCGTTAAGCCTCCTATCTCTTTTTCGGGTCATTCTTTTTCCTTACTGATTCACGGGCGTTCCCCAACACTCGGTATGGACCAAATTTCCCCATGAGGAGGTAGGATGAAAAGATGTGTGGGTCAGTGCAATACCTGCTTAGAAATGTATAGGATGTGGAGTGGCGTGCTTATGTGTCTCTCTCTCCTTCCTTCCTTCCTTCCTTCCTTATTTCCTTCCTTCTTTCCTTCCTTCCTTCCTTCCTTCCTTCCTTCTTTCTTTCCTTCCTTCCTTCCTTCCTTCCTTCCTGGTATTACACATTGACACATAATATTCCTCAGTCTTCTGGTCAAATTAAAGTATAAGGCTTCCTCCATTTCACGGTTTGTTGGTTCTCTGAGGATTATAGAACACCCAAACATCTTAATGCGACCAATTGTTCTGTCCCTGAGAAAACGGAAATCCGAAGGACGAAAAGAATATTAATGCACTATTGATGTGGTGATTCCTGCCTGCCTGCCTGCCTCCCTCCCTCCTTCCCTCCCTTTACTCCCTCCTTTACTATCTTGACATTTACCCAGCGCTCATCACCACAAGGTCGCAATCATTACTTCTTTTTTCTCCCTCCCTCCCTCCTACTCTCTCTCTCTCTCTCCCTCTCTCTTTCTCTCTCTCTCTCATTTTTTTTTCCCTCTCTCTACTTCTCTCTTTTTCTCTACTTCTTCATCCGCCTTGTCAGTTCTCCAAGCACGTCTCCAGTTAATGCAGGGGCGGCATCAATTTACGGAAGGCATCAATTTAGGTCGTGAATCAATTTAGGGACGACGTAAATTGAGATTGGCAATTTAAAAACTGTGGTAATCTAAGGACTGTGTTCATTTACAGAGGGTATCAGATTACATCAATTCACAGGCACCATTCAACTTAAAGGTTGCAACTATTTTACAGTCAGCATAAATGTACAGCAGCTACAAATTAATGATCAGACATCTATCTTCAAGTGACAATAAACAAACGGTGATATGAATGTACAAAAAAACTCAAGTGATCAAAGATATACTGTATATATATTGACTGCAGTATGGGACGGGACGGAGTAACGGTGCTTGTGTAATGCAGTGCCCAAATATGTACGTGTGTAATAAATATACTTATAATGTTTGCACTTGGTTGTCGATTGTCTATTAAGGTGCCTGTGGTGTTGTGTTGTGTTGTGTTGTATGTAGTGACCCAGTTAACAACACCCTGACACGTATGGTGAGGGAAGCACCTACTGGCCTACAAACTAAAACTAAAAAATAGAAAAAACTAAAACCAAAAATAATATATAATGGTTTAATGCCTCCACGCTCACTGGTACTAAATCGAGATGTAGTTCAATGTTATAAAGCCCTGACAACAAACACGCAATGCTAGAAAATATTTAGGGAATAAAAGAAAAAAAGAGTAAGCCGATAAGAGCATAAAAAAAAATCACACACACACACACACAATAAAATTACGGATTATCAAACAGACGCTGATGATCCGTACGATGTCTCCATGTAACATCAATAAGGCTCAATTAAATCATCGTATCTGCCATGGTCATCGGTGGTCCATGTCTGTTATCACACACGGACCGAAGTTTGATGAGAGTTTATGTAGAGTTTAACTGGTGGTGGTGGTGTTGTTGTTGTTGTTGCCTTGGCCATGGAGACAAATACAAGTTATGAAGGACGGATACTGGTAATGACATCAAATTTTTTATGTGTGTGTGTGTGTGTGTATGTGTAGGGGGGAGTGTGTGTGTATTTTTATATGAGTGTATGTGTGTGTGTATGTGCATGTGTGTGTGTGTGCATGTATATGTGTGTGTGCATGTATATGTATGTGTTTTTGTATGTGTGTGTGTGTGTGTGTGTGAGCGAGAAAGTTCAAGGGTCAGATCCCACGTCCATCTTCGTCTTTTTTGCCTTCGAACCCAAGTCGATTATTGGGTTGCCACAGTTTCTTTGTCCATATGGGAATTAATTTTGTTCCCACCTCTCTACGTAGTGTTCTTTCATTATTGTTGTTCATCGTGTTGTTGTTGTTGTTGTTGTTGGAAGAGGAAGGTGGTGTTGACATTCTTAGACACGTGTATAGTTTAGATTCACACCTCTAAGTGATTTTTAATGACTGAGATAATGGAATACCAAGGGTTTTATTTAATAGTATATTATTTCAACCTTTCGATGATCAGTTTTGCTTTCTGTTAGTATATATTTTGGCAAACGTTAGATGATGTTTATTTTGCTAGTGCATGCGCGTCTGTGATCATTAAAAGTTAAAGGACAAAACTCTATTAGACATCTATTAACTATGATTCAGTGGTAAGACTTGGGAGATGTAAGGGACAGAAAGAACCAAAATACCATTAATTAACGTAATCTGTAGGAATCGACAACTAAAAAAATTCACCTACAGTAATACACAGACCTTAGCATAAAAATGGGATGGATTGACGTTATGAACACTCTAACATATACCTAATCATGCTGCAGTAATTGTGTATCTAAGTATCTAAGTATCAGCACACGTATTGACTTGCATTACAATTTTTTTCAACCCATTGCAAGTTGTAATTAACGAGGAGTGGTGCATGGTGTTGCCAGCAAGTATGACCTTGGTTGGTATAGAACAACACCTTGGCTAGCGGTACGTACACCTTCTCTGATACCAACACCACCACCCGGGTCTTGTTCTCACTGGCTTAAGGACCCTGTGATCGTGTATGAAAATTGGAGGCTTCTGATTGCCTTTGACCATGCCACGAAACAAGCTCCTTCTATATAGGTAGTGTTTCGTGGCAATATTTGAAGGACTCATTTTCCTCCAATTTTCTGACAACAACACAGGGTCCCTTAACATCACAAGGGTACAGTTACCAGGGAAAAAATATGTATATACTGTATTGTCTAGACTTCAATCACACGCCCCTCCCTGGAACAAGGTGGGACTTTCCTGGGATCTAAACAGGTTGTGTGTTTGTGTGTGTGTGTGTGTGTGTGTGTGTGTGTGTGTGTGTGTGTGTGTGTGTGTGTGTGTTTTTGTGTTTGTGTGTGTTTGTGTGTGTGTGTTTGTGTTTGTGTGTTTGTGTTTGTGTGTGTTTTTGTGTTTGTGTGTGTGTGTGTGTGTGTGTCTGTGTGTGTGTGTGTGTGTGTGTGTTTATTTTGTAAGCCTGTATGTGTCTAAATTTATATATATATATATATATATATATATATATATATATATATATTGTATGTGACTATATCCACGTGTAGCAAAAGCCGGTTCGTTGTAAGTGATAATTCCGGTATATTATTAGAGTCTGAATATTACCACTTTTTATGTTGTATACTGAGTCAGCCAAACTTTATTACCACAAAACAATACTTAACCAGAAGGGGTTTGTTTCCTGACATGGTTGGTTAAAGTGAGAAGACTTCAGTTCCCAGGCTACACAAACCCCTTTACATGTGGTATTTATCAATAATATTTTCCGGAATTTTCAAATATGCTTAAGTGAAAAGTCGATCATTCTTCTTATGAATTTGAAATTTCTCACATCCGTAAGCAATGATTAATAAGTAATTTCATATTTATAATGACGTTATATGTATAACAGGAAAACTAAATGCAGGAAATGTAAAAAGTATACACGATCCCTTTTTTTCATAAATCTTTCTGAGAGAAGAAGGTTGTGACATTACAATAATAGACGGAACACATTGAGTAACTACTGTACCACTACTGTCTCAGGGTGCTGCCAAAGGTGACTTACTAAACGACATACAATCACCAACTTGGCCATATACAGAACCTTGTTGATCAGTTATCTTCCTGCTCTTGGTTAACACGGAAGGCATACCACCAACGTGTTGATTTTAAAGGATCATCTGTGAACTGAAGGGCCACTGTCTCATTCGTCCTGGCTAAGAAAAACACATTCACTACGAAACACATACCCAGGTACTATCATCTATTTTATTTGAACCTGACTAAGATTCACTTGCTCATTTATCTATATCATAAGATTTGTCGGTAAATGTAATGCAGCACAAAATATGTTACGACAAGAAATTACACCACGAGAAACGTTCAGCTCGACCACAGTAAACGTTCGTCTTATTCAAGCAAAGAAACTTTACTGACTCGAGTACGAATGTTGACTTCAATAGGAACGTGAAACTGTCGGTGAAATGTAGATATACGAGTCCCCCAAACTGTGCCAAAGAAACAGTCTACCTTAGTATTGGTGATCCGTTTTCTGGCCCATGGAGGCTGGAGAAAGCAATGACTTCCATTACGCAAAACAAACATCGACCCATTAATCTACCGAGTAATATAGATAGCAATTAATCATACCGTCCGTCTACTCTCTTGTCATCCTCCAGTATATCACGACACTTTTGTTTTCTCGTGTGTGTAGTCTTTTGTTTTGCTGAGGGAAATATGATACAACAATTACAGATGTGTTCAGCGAGTGGCATTGTGATGAGAGTAATGGTCTGACTATATAAAGGCTACAATTATTTTTAAATGGGGTCATCATAGGTCCCCTTCACCTTGGTTCCTCTCCTCCCTCCCTCTCTGTCTCTCCCTTTATCTCTCTTTCTCCCCTTCATCTCTGTTATTCTTCTTTCCTCTCTGTCTCTCACCTTCATCTCTGTTACTCCTCTTTTCTCTGTCTCCCCATCATCTCTCTATCTCTCCCCTTCATCTCTCTATCTCTCCCTTTTGCTCTATCTCTCCCCATCATCTCTCTATCTCTCCCCTTCACCTCTATCTCTTCCCTTCAACCCTGTCTCTTTTGTCTTTGTCCTGGTCGTCTTTCAGTTCTTCCATGTTTATACCTTGTAATAAATTCTTGTTCTACTTGCTGTGTTCTATTCTTACTCTTCACTTTGTTATTAGATTTTGTTTCCTTCTTGTCCTGTGTGTCCTTGCTCTTTCACCACTTCTTTGTTTGTCCTCTCACTCCATGCATTTCTCTCTCTCCCTGTGTCTCCCTTTCTTTCTTCCTTCCTTCCTACACTTTACCAATGTGTGTGTCTGTTTACCCATATCTCCATCACTATCACATTTGTTTTAAACATTTATCTTGTTACACATTTATTCATTGATCTGCCTAATTATCTACCTTTCTATCTCTCTATCATTCGTCTTATTTTCACTGTTTCATTTCCTCTATTTGTAACGGTAATAAGGGTCAATAATTCACTATTGTATACATTGTAATTAGCAAAAAATTCTATAACAATGGCATAATTTAAATAGCAGGCGTCTACGAGATACAATCCCTCCCATTGTAATCTCAGGACAAACTCAGGAATTCGTAAGTGATTCATTCCATTATTCACAGTTAAGTCTTGTACAACGTTATGCATAGACACCTGAGACATATAAGAACGAGAAAATATAAGATCGGTTTTGGTCTTTCTGCTGAGAAAGAGAGAGAGAGAGAGAGAGAGAGAGAGAGAGAGAGAGAGAGAGAGAGAGAGAGAGAGAGATACAGACAGACAGACAGACAGACAGACAGACAGACAGACAGACAGACAGACAGACAGACAGACAGACAGACAGACAGACAGACAGACAAAGAGAAAGAGAGAGAGATAGGAAGTGAGGGGGAGAGAGAATAGTTGTAGTGAATCAGTAAGAAGGGGAGATGGATAGATAACATATAGATTGAAAATAAAAAACATATATACACGTGTAGACATGTGGATAGTTAGATGAAGAAACATACAAATAAGCACCATACGATAGGACAACTATACAATGTTATTAAGTCCTGTTCTTTGTGACAGATATGAGACAGAGAAGGGAGTCTGAATGTAGCATATCGACCAGACATACACGATGAACAACACTGCCGGATGCAAGTACAAAAAGATAATTACGGAAGGAAAAATAAGAGGCGTAATTCAGGAACCCGGATGGAGGTGTGTGTGTGTGTGTGTGTGTGTGTGTGTGTGTGTGTGTGTGTGTGTGTGTGTGTGTGTGTGTGTGTGTGTGTGTGTGTGTGTGTGTGTGAGTGTGTGTGTGTGTGTGAGAGAGAGAGAGAGAGAGAGAGAGAGAGAGAGAGAGAGAGAGAGAGAGAGAGAGAGAGAGAGAGAGAGTGTGTGTGTGTGTGTGTGTGTGTTAAGGGGGTCAGTATGTAATGGATGTAGGGTAAATATTATTATGTGAGGCAGTGTGTGCATTTAGGTGTGTGTGTCTGTGTATGAACGTTTGTTGATGTGTGTGTGTATACTGTACATGTATGTGTGTGTGTATGGGATGTGAATGTGTGTGTATGTGTAGCTATGTGTACACACGAGTGATAAGCGTGTGTATGTAAGCAATGTGATGTGAATGTGTGTATATGTGATGTGAATATGTGATGTGAATGTGTATATGATGTGAATATGTGTATGTGATGTGAAAGTGTGTATATGTGATGTGAATGTGTGTATGTGATATGAATGTGTGTATGTGATGTGAATATGTGTATATGTAATGTGAAAGTGTGTATAATTATTTTGTGATGTGAATGTGTGTAGGTATGTGTAGTACGTACGAGTGATAAGTGTGTGTATGTAAGCAATGTGACAGGGTGGAGTCGGAACATAATTCAAGGGGAAATAACTCTAATGGGATTATATCAAAGGTCACTGTTTTGCACCAGAAGAATTCCTCATTTCTTGTTGGCGTTATTTACTGAAGCAATGAGTTCTCCCGTCTTATTTTTATCTTTAGTTCGTTTGAATAGTAATGAAGGTTAATTGATAATATGAATAACCACCAAACTATAAAATTGATAATATGAATAACCACCAAACCATAAATTGATAATATGAATAATCACCAAACGATAAAATTGATAATATGAATAACAACCAAACCATAAAATTGATAATATGAACAACCACCTAAACATAAAACGACTTTAACTTCTTTAATTAACTCGTGTCCATGATGTAAGCAGGTATTTCAGAAAGCAGGGTGTGATCCTCTATAAAAAAATCAGTTTGTATGAGTCAGAGTATATTGTGTAAATAGTGGAGGATAATTATTGACCAAAATGGGTAGGCTGTTACAGGTTGAGGTATACAAATAAAAAATGTGATAATGTTAACAGAAGGACTACCAACGACTCAAGTTTGGTTGACGCACATGTGATGTTTATAACTGATTGTGTTTCATTGTTTCAAGGCCAAGACTCCTCAGAAGTACTTAACCTTTGATTAAAATATCTGTTAGTTCTCCTCACTTGTTTAAACTCATCAGGAGTTAATCATAGCAACTAGTTATAAACACTGCTATGTAAAGGCTCACTTAAGGTATTTCTTAGCCTTTAATTTTTGCTTGACCTAATATAGTTGTCTAGAGTTACCCTCTGTCCACTAAGTGAAAACGACATTAGAATTCAAAGGGCTATCTATTGTCTTTTTGGAATGGAGTGTTTGGACGTTTCAATCACTGAAAAATTATCACAACCTGAGTAACGAGAGTTATAACAGCAATCTTTAAATAATGATTTACGATATATGTCTTTATTTCTGAACAACGTCAAATAATCTTTCATATCTATGAAAGGTAGCAGACCAAAGGTTGAGAAGCTATCGTTTAACCCATAACAACAATTTCAGTTTTAGATAGTATAATTGAATCAACACCACACCATTAAGTTTGTCCTAGAAAAAAACACATCGTTCAAGGATCAAATATAATTGGGATTGAACTCCCGTCACGTCTTGACCTCAAGGCAACCATCACCAATCAATAACACCGGGTATATGTTGGAATGTGGTTGCATTTGTTACCAAATGTCAGTAATGAGAATGAAAAAATTGCTATCCCGTATTATTAAATTTAAAGCTCAAGTATTAGGACATAGTAAATGGAGACTTGGGACAGACAACAGAGGAACAGCGAGTCAAGAGTCAAGGAAGCAGAAAATCAAACCAGAAAAGTGTCATCCAGCAGTAGGGTGTGAAGCAGAAACATGGACGAGGGAGAAGAAACAAGACGAGGGAAGGACCAGGGGAAGAGGGACTGTAGGAGAAGTGCAGCAGGAGTGGTTCAGATGGAGGACACATGAAGGTATAGGAAAGGAGTGGGACAGCAGCTGAGTTGGGGTATAGGGGAAGAGGGGACACAGTAGCCGGACAGGGGCAGAGGAAAGTGACCAGCAGCAACGAAACAGAAGGGATACAGCAGCAAGTAGGCGTGAACAGCATAGAATTGGGCGAGTGGGAGAGCGAAATGAACAAGAGTAACATGACACAACACAACATAAAGTGAGGCGGACGAAAGGGAACGGATGGAGACACACCATGTAGGAATGCACTTGATAAAAAAAATATAATGAGTAGCATGGGTAGGCTTCAATTAAGGGGGGGGGTGCAGAGGGGGGAAAGGGGGAGGCAGCAGTGACCTAGGCTAAAGGACGTGGCACCCAACACCAGTGTGAGTGACGAGAGACAACAAACAAAAGGTCAGCCCGGGGTCAAGGGGAACTGGTTGCTGCCGCCCTCATGACCTCTTCTCAAACATTTGTACCCCACATACCTTCCCTCCTCTCACTGTTTGGCTGCCTTGGCCCTCTCTTGTGCGTGCTTGCCAGCGTGTGTGTGTGTGTTTGCGAGTGTGATTGTGTACTTGTGAGTGTGACTGTGTGTGCTTGTGAGTGTGACTGTGTGTGCTTGTGAGTGTGACTGTGTGTGTGTGCTTGTGTGCCTGTGCTTGTGTGTGTGTGCTTGTGTGTGTGTGCTTGTGTGTGTGTGCTTGTGTGTGTGCTTGTGTGTGCTTGTGTGTGTGTCACGAATTATTGAAGTCAACATACCTTGACCCACTTCTGTGTATGCGCTCCCAAAAAACTACCGAAAGAGTATAAAATTGTATAAGAAAACTGGAGGCCAAAGATTCCCATAAAATTCCGGTATACCACAAAGCAAATCAACCTCCTCGACTGGACAACTTTGCTCTAATGTAACCTGCTTCCTCTCTGTGTCACGAAGGGAATTGAAGTTGACTCTCCACTCCACCAACACAATCTTATTCCTTATATATTCTCCCAGAAGCTACAAACCGCAAAGACTACAAGCATTTAAGGGAGTAGTACAGTGTTGGTAAATCTGGTGCAAATGATTCTTGCAAACAATTCCAAGCAACAGGCCACCATTAATGTTATTATTGTGGTCCTGTTTCCTGGCATACTTAGGAGAAATCAGGGGCTCCAACGTACCAAAAGTATACTTACTATCCCCTTGAATCTATTGTATATTCTGTGCAGATTCAAGACTAGACAATGGATTTTTATACCTACAGTTACCTACAGTTCATGGCATGTGTCGTACGATGGCTCCATAATGCACAATGAATACAGACCTAATGCATCTATCGTCTCATCGTCTAGTCCTTTTATAATTCTTTTGCATACGGCTCAAGGAATGTCATTAATGCATTGACGAAGACAGAGAGAAAACACTGTACGTAACTACAGAACCTATGTAGGTAAAATATGTTAAAGAGCTAGTTTTTACCCTGAAGAAGAAGTAGAAAAACCTTAATATATGCTCATCCACAATAGGTGTTTATGTTAAGTGTTATTAGGTGTATGAATTCCGCTTTACACGTCTACAGTGGAAAGTGATGGCACGTCTCACTCCAGTCTTGTTGTTCCATTGTTGAGAGGCCATCGTTGCTGCCCGCCCAGGCTATTGTCACCCGAGGCGCGGTATTTTCTCCCTTGTTCTGTCATTGTCACAGTCTCTTTCCGGGCCTGGTACACCTGTCTGTCGCAACACCTTGGCACACATACACACACACACACACACTGCACACGCACACACACTGCATACACACACACTGCACACACACACACGCGAGCACTGCACACGCACACACATACACATTGCACACACAACGGATTACAAACACACACACACACACGCACATACACACAAGCAATCAACACTGACACACACACACACACACACACACACACACACACACACACACAAGCAATCAACACTGAAGCCAGCACAGTCCTCACTCACTCACCCTTACAGTTTTATAGTTGGGAGGCGGCGGCAGTAGTAAAAGTTCATCCCCCCTTCACCCTTTGTTTCCTAACTTGTCACGGTAACGACGACTGCCTCTTCTCACATCATTAATTTTATCGCTAAACGTAATGTAAACCAAGATCAACATTTCTAACAGTCGTATATTCCCAACAGTTGACAATCACAGAAGGAGATTTCAATAGCCTGTATTCGGGGACCTTGGTTGGTTATTTGGGCTTAAGGTGAGATTTTCTTTTTGGTCAATTGGAGGGCTACTGATTCCTCCTTACTATAAGGGAGACACACCTCCTTAATGGTACGTATTCTAATAAGGGATCTGTTTCGTGGCATTGTTTGGAGGAATCAGACACCATCCAATTCATCAACAAAAAAAATTCTCCTTAAAGTTAATCGACTTCGTAATGATCATTGAGGCGATGTAAATGCAGTGATAAAAAATTGTGTGTCAGTGCATGTGGAGAGGTGTACAGTCGTGGACAATAATATTCATCCACAATGGGGTGACTTATGTAAACGTATGACAATTTCCCTCTTTTCGTTGCTGGGAAACTTTTCAATAAATATGTTATATATGTATCATCTTCCAATTTATTACAAGCGGCTACTCACTATTAAAAACAACAAACAACATCATGTAAAAACGTGTAAACATTAGCCAGTAATTTGTCTGAGTTATTCATATGTGTATTGAAACTTATGTCGTGTACAAATATGCTGTAAGAATATATTATGTTGTATGGTGTCATTGAGTATTATAGGTATTGTCGTATTTGGACCTGTGGTGATGGTAGGAGAGAATACCTATAGATAATGATGGCCATAGGTATATACAAACTTATACTTATAAATTCATATCTCTACCCACATCTGTTTATGCTGATATATCACACAAAACCTAGTATTATCATATATCAAAATCAAGGTAAGAGATCAAGGTCAGGAATGGATACGGTCTTTTGACATAGTAATGATAAGAATGATTATAATAAAAATAATACGAATTGTTTTTGTCACTACTTTTTTTTTTTATGAATGCTCCTTGGTCGAATACTCTCATAGATTTAGGAGCGTTTGTGGTTTATAATCATGCATAATAAATACTTCTGGCGTGGGTAATTATGTTATGTACCATGTGCTTCTTTGTGCTCATTCTGTGCTTTGTTGTTCCTTTGTGTGAGTGGGTAGTAAAGGAGTGTGGGTTGGAGTTTTAAAGTGGAAAATTATGTGTTGTGTGTGAATGTGTCTGTACTGAATGAGGAAGTACGGTTCGTAATTATACAGAACAACTAAGCTTGTGTGTGTGTGTGTGTGTGTGTGTGTGTGTGTGTGTGTGTGTGTGTGTGTGTGTGTGTGTGTGTGTGTGTGTGTGTGTGTGTGTGTGTGTGTGTGTGTGTGTGTGTGTGTAGTACCAGGTATATGTAAGCTACATCATAATCAGTGTGTGTGTGTGTGTGTGGTACCAGGTATATGCAAGCTACATAATAATCAGTGTGTGTGTGTGTGTGTGTGTGTGTGTGTATGCGTGATCCTACTGACCTGCTGGAATACATTCTACAAGACTAGTGGTACCGTATTCGACTGGAAGCCTTGTTTTTATGACAGCCAACGTTTACCGTGTTAGTTAGGGGTAAACGAGACAAGATAGTAAAGTGGAAAACTCCTTCCTTCCTACTCACCAGCTTGGACAAACGATACTGTGGATACAACTTGTTCACCAATCCCTCCAGTCGAGTCTTACCTGAAAAGATAAAAAGTATCATGTAGTGTTGAAAGATTAAGAGGAAATTTGATAGGAAATGGAAGGGAGAGAGTAGTGTGAGGGAAGGGAGGAGGAGGAGGAGGAGGGGAAGGTAAAGGAGGAGATGGAAGGGTAGGGAAAGGGAAAAGGTGTGGAGGGTAAGGTGTAGGACTTGAGGTGAAGAAGGGGAAAGGAGAAGAAGGGTAGGGTAAGGAAAAGAAAAAAAGGGGAGCCAGAGAGAAAGGAGAAATAGGGAGGGAGAGAGTAGTGTGAAAGAGAAGAGTGTTAAGATACGGATAGAGAGAGAGAGAAAGAAAAAGAGAAAGAGAAAGAAAGAGAAGAGAGAGAGAGAAAAAAAAAGGATAAATGAAATGAGGAGAGGTGGAGGGTAATGTGAAGGAGGGGAGGTGAAGGAGGGGAGGGAAGGTGAAGGAGGGGAGGGGAGGGGAGGTGGTGGAGAGAAAGCAGTTCACCTCCTGCAGTTCACTACCAAGTTGGCTTACTTCATCACTTAATGTTGATTGTGGGGCTCAGTTCACCCCACCTCACCCCGCCCTACATCACCCCTCCCCCCCACATTGCCCCCGTCCCGCTCCATCCTACCCCCATCCCTAACTCGGCCCCCACCCCATTCAACCCCATACCGCCCCGCTCCACCCTGCCCCACCCAATTCCACTTCACCCCGCCCTACATCACCCCCCCCCACCCTACCCCACCCAATCCCAGTTCACCCCGCCCCACACCACCCCACCCGTGCACCCCGCCCACAATAGTTTCTCCCATTCCTCTTCCTCCTATTCTATTTTACAATATATTATTCTCTTTTCTTTTTTTTCTTTTGCTCTGCTTTGCTCCGTATACTTTCTTCTCTCACCTTCCTTTTTGCTGCTCTGTTCTAATTTTCCTTTGGTGGTGTTGTTGTTGTTGTTGCTGTTCTGTTTGGTTTTCTTTTTTCTTTTGTTTTTGTGTTGTTTCTTTATTTTCTTTTTTTCGTTCGGTTGTGTTTTGCTCCGCCTGCCACACCCCGCCACCTCTCTCTCTCTCTCTCTCTCTCTCTCTCTCTCTCTCTCTCTCTCTCTCTCTCTCTCTCTCTCTCTTATCCTTGGTCTAGTTCCCTTTTATTAATCTATCGTGTGCGAATGTTACTTTTTTTATATATACGAATCCTACTTTCCATTTCTTATCACTATTTACAGTTTAAAGTTTTATATATAGTTACTTTTCACTACATGTCATATACGTTGTTGTGTGTTGTTTGACCTTCGTTTTTCTGGACTGTGGCTTCGTTGTTTATATTTCCCTTCACCTTGCACTTCTTGTTTTGATTTTCTTGTGCCGCTCACATTGCATTTCTTGCTTCCTGATTTTCATTACACCAACCATGCACATTTTTTTTTTTTTTTTTTTTTATGTGTGTGGTTGTCGTGTCTCTCCCTCACTCTAATCGATTTTGTTTCTGTTTATCATCTATTATCTTTTGTCTTACTATTCCTTATTTTCATTTTCATTTTCCTTCGTTTTCTTTTGTCCTGAATTTCTTCTTGTGTCTACCACCTTGTTGTAAGTAATCATGTTCAGCTTATCCACTTGTATTGTTTCATTTTTCACTCAGTTTTTTTTTTATCCAGGTCACTTCTCTATACAGTCCACTTCATACTTTAATGATAACTGGGTTTGTTTTCATTTTCTTTCGAGTTGCTGTTGTCCTCCTGGTAGTCTCATTTTCATTTGTCATTTCATTTAGGCATGTGGATTGAAAATAAAATATCCATTTCAGCTCCTCTATCGTCCCTTCTCCTTCTTCTTCTTCCTCCAAACGTTCACGCAATCGTTCCTTTTGTCTTTTTACTAATTTGATTCCCTTTTCTATTGCGTAGTTCCTCAGTCTTGTTTATTTTCCCGTGTTTCACTCAATCATTATAATTATGCTGTACGTTCACTAGTTTCTGTTTATGTCAAGTTGTTTTATTTTTATTTCACAGGGGGGGAAGCAGCGGTGGGGAGAGCAGCAGTGGAGGGTCCTCGGGGTCGTCATCTCAGGAGGGCACCATCACCTTCGTCGAGCCTTCCTACCGTCCCTCCAACCTCTCTGTCGGGTCCAGGGGTCACCTCAAGATCGACTACTCTTGGTCCTGGAACCGCCTTGATGATTTTGTGAGAACGACCAGCCCGAAAGATGTTGGAAAGGGAGGAAAGGGAGGAGGTGGAGGTTTGGACGACGACCCTTACTACTCTACCATTATCAACCACAACCACCACCACCATCATCACCATCACCAAGAACCCCGACACTCTACACACACCACCATCATTCCCAGTCACCACCACCACCACCACCACCACGCTGCCCAGGAACCGACCTTAGAGCCTTGGGAGAGGCAGCTCGACCCCGTAGCGGGATAAATTTTATGTTATTCAACCTTTAGAAAACAAGAATTTTTTATTGACTTATAGATAAAAAAGATTATTAATGCCACGTGTCTTGATGTATAAAGTCGCTTAATCTTATTTCATGTATAATACATAAGACTTAAGTAAGCATTCATGGGTTAAATTACTTTATTTAACCTACGAATTTCAGTAGCTCTTCCCTCTATCAAAATATATCTTCTGGTTGTAGTTGGAGAAAATACATGAAAGTTGCCCAGCACTAATGAAGGTGAACGACAAATTACTTCCAACTCAATGATGCCATACGCTTCGCTGCCCATATCGAGGTTCATGCCATCACTTTTTATTTTGTTTCCCATGTTGTATATTGTAATTAATAATATTTGTGTCTCGCATTGACTTCTATTTTTTTTTTTTTTTTTTTTTTTACTTACATGAGTTTTAATCAGCCTTCCTTGAATTCCACATAGTTCTACATTATAGTATAGAAAATAAAATAAAATATTATGATATAGAAAATAAAAAGTTCCAAAACAGTGTTTTTTGTAAAATAGTCATATACTATCACGTTGCAACCTTAGGTATGACAAAAATCAGGATCAGGGGTAATTATAGTATATGGTGTTGAAGGCAGATGTGTGGGAGGCAGGGGCAGGTAATTGGGGATAAGTTCGGGAGAAGAACAGGAAAGTGTGTAAGGATCTTGGTAAGGATGAAAAAGAAAAGAAATAGAGAGAATGAGAGAACAAGGTTGTTTTGCGACAACAGAACCATTGGAAAAATGTCTCACTGAATATGAAGCATGTCACTTGAAGAGAAAGGATTGTATGTGGTTCTGTAACATCTCATTCTTTGACCAGTTATAACTAACTGACAGAAAACTATTGTTGAACTCAGCTAAGCTTGTTTGGTCTATTTTGAAGCACACGATGTTGGCATGACAAACCACAACTTCATGAATACAGTCTTAGCTCTTGAAATGTAATCTTTTATACCTGAAGTGTGAACTTTACGCAATTATTTCTAATTTTCTCATGAACCCTAGGTAAGGTAGAGCAATGGCTGATAATATTGGACCAGGAGCATTTGTGTCTTCTATTGCTCCGGGTCTATGATTATCGTTCATTCCTGTACATGCTGATTATCATTACTATATTAATAATGTGTTAAACAATAATTGTAAGTAGCAGACATTCACCAATCGGAAATATGTGTTGTCATTTCAAGTTAAAAATGCCAAAATAGAGAAATATATGTAAAGAAAAGTAAAGTATAGTCATTCTGTTGCTATGAAAATACATCGGCGTCATTATTACAACTGATGTGCAATTCATGTGCCAGGTAACACTGCAGTTGTCCCATGTGTGCTCTGGTCGTTTGCAAGTGAAGTCATTAGCAAGGGGATAACAATGACCACTATGATGGATACAATGTAATTATCGTTCTAGACACATCTTGTTCTGATACTCTTCACAAACACCACTGTTACACACGACGCCAAAACGTGGTTCAGAATATTGTATCGTGCAGTAAGGGTCCAGAATACTTCTTATATTATGATGTACAAGACATCGACCCTATCCAACACGTATATGGCCAAAAAAAAACAAAGGTAACACTGCCATCCCTCCCTCCACTACACTTCTGGACTTAGCCTGACAAACTTGCATATGTACTGTAAATTAAACTTGAAATTGTGGTTCAAACTTTGCACTCAGATATTAATACATGCTCACTTCTTGTAAATTGTAAATCCCGAAAGCTACACAACGAAACCAGATCCCCTAATGGCATACTGAAGTAGTCTGCATTCTGACATAGTTTGAAGGAATCAGTAGTAGTTCAATTTGATCACAAGGCAGTATCAATGGTGCCTCGATTATTCAGAGATATAATGGTTTTCATAAATTGTGTGTCACCGTGAATCTGTAAACATGTGTATATAGGTTTACTGTTAAGCTTAAGCTGTGATATCAACACAGGTGTGGTGTAATAAAGACGAAAGTTTGGTATCTGTGTTTTCTTTGCTATGCTTTACGAGTTAGACAGTGACTATGAATCCAGTACCAAGCTACAGAATAATGGATATGATTTTTGTGAACAATGAATGTGAATGTAAAAAGAATTTGTTATTACGAACTATACAGATTTTTATGTTTCGCATTAGAACACGGAATAAGTTGCAAAATTTAACTAATTAAATAATTAAAATGTTCGAACTACTTTTGGGGGGTATCCAAAAATCTGTTGTTCTTTTCTGACTGGCAAGTCGGGTAAGAAAGGAGATATTGACTGCGAATCTGTGTGTTCAGTATTGTAAGTGAAGGGAAGTTGCTGGTTTCTTTAAGGCTGTGTGGGTGTGTGTGTGTGTTATGTGTGTGTTATGTTTGTGTGTGTGTGTGTGTGTGTGTGTGTGTGTGTGTGTGTGTGTGTGTGTGTGTGTGTGTGTGTGTGTGTGTGTGTGTGTGTGTGTGTGTGTGTGTGTGTGTGTGTGTGTGTGTATGTATGTGTGTGTGTGTTATGTGTGTGTGTGTGTGTGTGTGAGTGTTTGTGTGTATGTATGTATGTGTGTGTGTGTGTGTGTGTGTGTGAACTGACTGCCAGGGTGTTTGCTAGTGTGAACGGAGGGTAAGCCAAGGAACACAGTGGAACACAAATTTACCAGATTTATGGGCCATTATCAAGCCGTTTCTTTCAGCAGGAAGTAGAAACTGGAATGTATGTACGAGTGAAGAGTTACACAAGGGGTATTAGTGGTCTGGTAACCTATTTTCAATTATGCTATGATCGGTTGCCATGATGTTAATTAAGTAACTCGTGTTTATTGATAGTTTGGTGTTTTTGACCACGAGCAACTCAAATAGCACAATGATCATACAATAAATATCAATTATTATCATTATCCTTCTAAAACGTGTACAACTTCTTATGTAGACACTTGTGAATACACAGACTACAACGTCACACTTGGACTCACAAAAGGTCGAACAATTTCACACCCTCGGTCACTTGGGAGGTGTTTCTGCCTGGAGGGTAACTAACTATAAATACCGTGTTCAAGTACTACATTGTGATATCGCACCCGAAGGCTTGGAATCCAGTGGCCGCATTTGTTGGTTTTGCCTAAAGTTTAGCTGCTCTAAAGGAATACGAAATAAGGCAATAAATTAATGCTATGATCCCTTCCTTGATGCCACGTCCCTCACTCTCGGGAAATATACAATGGCGGTATCAAAGTCTTTCGCCTCATTGTTATGATGATAAACTTTGAAATAAATCTTCCTGTTATGAATGAGACTTGCTTGTTTTTTCCTGTTTCACTGTAATCCGTGAAAGAAAGAACCGGCCAGAAGAAAGAATCACATCTCGTTCACTACAATATTATTATTTCTCCAAGTTCACCATCACGCCAAAGAGGTGACAGTACTTTGGATCGCGACTGTGCAGAGAAAAAAAGATAGGCTACACAATTTTTCCGAGCCTCCATTAAAATACTGTACACTACAGTTAGGATATATTACAATGTCAGTCCGAACAAACGAGAGAGAACAAACGAGAGAGAACAAACGAGAGAGAACAACACGAGAAGAATTAACACAAACAATTTATGATCATGAGTAGAATGTGTACAGTCACGAGCACTAATAAGTATTCAGGTGTGCTTCGAATACCTAGAGACAGTAAATAAATACACAATAAGATCTCCATTGAAATCACTTCGTTGGTGAATTGAACATATCAAAGCTTCAACCAAAACTGTATATTTATTAGTACTCGTGACTGTAGAGTATGTGCTTGATAGAATGGATACGTAACAACAACACTTTTATGATCAGGAGCCTTTATTAAAGACTGAAGAAACAGTAACGAAACATTGGCAATACAGAATCCTCCTCCTCATACGGTATTGCTCTTATCCAAGTTTTCATCATCATCATCATCTTAGTGAAATGACGTGAACAATGTATAGAGAAAAAAACAACAACAAAATATTATCCTGTTACTTTACATGAAAAAAATGGAGAAAATAAAACAAAACTTATTATTCTGGTATTGTACGTGAACTATGTGAAGAGAAAAATAAACCTATTATCATCATCCTGTTATTTTACAAGAACGAGAGGATTCTGTGAAGAGAAAGCAGTGTACACATTCCCTATATACAGTGACACCTTCAGATAATGAGGGAAACACCACCACCAGGCGAACAGACAGTATGGTATATTATAACCCATTATACTTCCTTCCCCAGGCAGATACGGTACTATTTCTCACGCTCTGCTTCCGTTGGCACCCAGAACTGTCGCACCCAAAGACAAATAAGAATACAGTCGGTGTTCATAGTGCTTGAATACTGGTAACAGAGAAAATATACAGTATATATGGTGCTGAATAAAAGGTATCTAACTGGACCTTTTTTTCTTATTAATATTATTATTATTATTATTATTATTATTATTATCATTATTATTATCATTATTATTATTGTAGAGAAAGAGAGGATTGTACTATCAAAGACAAAACTCGTGTCGTGAAAATATATGTTACAGGGCTAACCATATAGGACACGAACACTACAGTGGTGGGGATTTCACTAAGTTTCAAGAGTTATATCATATCAACGGACAAAACAGCGACACGACTTTTGTCTCCGATAGTATAAATGGGCTAGATAAATTATTTAGTCACCCGAGATAAGAAAGTTGAGCTCTCAACCAGAAGCAATTGGAAAAGTACTAATTATCAGGTTTGTGTAAATACCCTGTCACATATTATAGCCTAGGTCACACATTCCCGAACTGGAGTCCGAATGCATCCCGAAGTGACTTCGGGATGAATTCGGGCATGTTCAGAGAACTTTTTCAAGGTCAAGTTTTCATCTGTATGTATTCGGTATGTATTCGGTATGCATTCGAAACGCACTTTCGAATGCATACCGAATACATACCGAAGTCATACCGAAGTCATTCCGAATCGAAACCGAAGTTTGAAATTCAAAATATAATGTGTTGTTTTCGTTCCGAAATCAAACCGAATACAAACCGAATGCAAACAGATGCCAAACCGAATGCAAACCGAACCCCACCCAATTGCCAACCGAAGTCTGACAGATTGTATATATAGCAGCTGGTGTACACTCTATTCTTACTATTATATTATATTATATTATATTATATTATATTACTCTCTCTCTCTCTCTATCAATCTATTTATTTATTTATTCTGTGTGTGTGTATGAATGTATTATTCTCTGTGTGTGTGTGTATGTATGTATTATTCTCTGTGTGTGTGTATGTGTGTATGTATGTATTATTCTCTGTGTGTGTGTATGTATGTATAATTCTGTGTGTGTGTGTGTATGTATGTATTATTCTCTCTCTGTGTGTGTGTATGTACGTATTATTCTGTGTGTGTGTGTGTGTATATATGTATGTATTATTCTCTGTGTGTGTGTGTATATATGTATTATTCTGTGTGTGTGTGTGTGTATGTACTATTCTGTGTGTGTGTATGTATGTATTATTCTGTGTGTGTGTGTATGTATGTATAATTCAGTGTGTGTGTGTATGTATGTATTATTCTCTCTCTCTCTCTGTGTGTAGGGCCTATGTATGTATAATTCTCTCTCTGTGTGTGTATGTATGTATAATTCTGTGTGTGTGTGTGTGTATGTATGTATTATTCTCTCTGTGTGTGTGTGTATGTATGTATAATTATCTGTGTGTGTGTATGTATGTATTATTCTCTCTGTGTGTGTGTATGTATGTATTATTCTCTCTGTGTGTGTAAGTATGTTTTATTATCTGTGTGTGTGTATGTATGTATGTATGTATTCTGTGTGTGTGTGTGTGTGTGTATGTGTGTGTGTGTATGTGTGTGTGTGTGTGTGTGTGTGTATGTATGTATGTATGTATGTATGTATGTATGCATGTATGTATGTATATGTATGTGTATATGTGTGTGTATGATGCTACTCCCCCTCTCTCCAACGGCCAAAATTCAAACCGAATACAAACCGAATACAAACCGAATGCAAACAGATGCCATACAGAATGTTCCGAAGTATTCCCGAATAGTTTACGAATATATCCCGATCTCTCCCCGAATTTTTGCCCATTCCGAATTGGTTCCGAATGTTTCATGCAACACCAAACATTCGGGAAGCTTTCCGATTCAATCCCGAACTTTTGCAAATGGCCCCGAACTCTTCCTGAACTATTCCCGAACTATTCCCGAACACCCCGAATCATTGCCCGAATGCATCCCGAATACAAACCGAACACACTTCGGGATGCATTCGGACTCGAGTTCGGGGATGTGTGACCCTAGTATTACTGAGGCCCAACATCAGGTTCACGGACAAATATTATCGCCTGCAATGGCCGCATTTTAATAAAGAACGAATTCATTGTTGCTCGGCGTGTACGTATATCAAATAACACGACTGAATTAGAATCCAGTGTTACTTTTCAGACGTGATGTTTGTTTATGGGTGCACGACCCGAGCTGTACAAAGGAGGCTGTCAGAAAACTGTTTCGTCAGCAAAGCAAAACAATGACTCGACTTTTCTTACGAGTAATCGCCTCCAAAGTTGCGAACAATAGTCCTTTGCCACACAACAGAAACTTTACCAGCCTCGTCTCACGCCGTCACTGAGAAATTGTTCCATTCTTCACTGTGTCGGAAAGTGAGCTGCAAGTCTGCTCCTACTCAATATACTCTACTTTCATAGATTTACGGGGTTCTACTCTTCTGCTCTGTTAAGGTGGTGATTCTTTTTTGGTACATTGGAGTGCCTTGATTCCTCCAAAGTATGCTCAGAAACAAAGACCACATGAACAAAAAAAAATAGAGTTCTGTTGCTTGGAATAGTTTGGAGGATTCAATTACTCAGGATTTAATATTTACCAACACATAATTTCCCCCTTAAGGCATCCAGTGATCGTGTATAAGACCTGGTGGCTTATGATTCCTCCTGACTATGCCACGAAACAAGCTCCTTCAATGTAGGTGGTGTTTCGTGGCAATCTTTGAAGGTCTCACTAACCAGGTTGAAAATAGGTAGGGAGGAAAAAGGGGAGCAGGTCGTTTAGGCCGTGATCCCTTTAGGCCGAGAGTCGTTTAGGCCGCGACTCTCTAGGCCGTGGGTCGTAATATTGAGATCCTTTTAATAGTTATATATATATATATATATACAAACTACAAATCTCAAAACAGGCGTCACCATTGTATTCAGCACCCCAAAAACCCATGAAACGATATCCGTTTTATGAGGGTTTCACAGCTGGCCATTAATCAGCTCAAGATACACCATTATCACATTTCCTGTGCTGCCACCTCTCACACCTGTCACACAGCACACCTTGCCGTGTCCGTACAAGTGCGATTACAATTACTTAATTCAAAACAATACTCAATTCGAAACATAATATTATAATCTCGAAACAGTCTCAAAACACTGTCTTACTTACTTAGTTGATGTGTTGAAGTCAAATTCCGTATTCGTTATTCCCTCACACCTCATCGCTCAGGATGCCTACCAAATTTCCTTGTGTTGTTTGCTCTCGACCTGTGAGATCCAACCAGCATGCTTTGCAGTGTGACCAATGTCAAGAATGGCAGCACAGGGTTTGCAACACTGAGTTTACTAGGCAGCAGTATCTTGATTTTGTGAGTGGAGAGTTTGATTTGCTGAGCTGGTACTGCGCCAATTGTTCAATTCCTAGGATGTCAGCAGTGGCAGACACCAGTAATGGTAAGTACACACACACACACACACACACACACAGTTAGTTGGTTTATTGACAAAAAGGCAAATACAAAGTCATACAAGAATAAACCCTCCCTCAATAATACCATGTCAGCAGTTCCCCTAAATATAGTGTAGCGTTTTTTACCCTCCTTTTAATTTTGTTTTTGTATGAACCTTTTAATATTTGTATTGAATGAAATTTGTTGCCTTACGGTATGTAGATACTTTTACAACTTGTTTGTTTTGTATTATAACTTCCCTGTAGTTGTAGAATGTAGATGTAGATGTAGATGTAGATGTAGATGTAGTTGAGGAGTGACTAATTTAATGCACCAAGCTATTTTGTTAAAGTATATTAGGGGTTGGTCAGAAAAGGTTTAATAAAATGTTAGGTTAGGTTAGGTTGAAAATAGGTAGGGATGGAAAAGCATGGTATGAGAAGATGTAGGGACGAGAGAATATATTTAATAATGGTAGTCTGTTGCTGGGAATAGTGTTTGAGGAACCATTATCTCTCAAAAACCCAAAATCAAACCCAACCTTTATTACGGAGGTATCGCTTATCTCTGGATAGGAAATTCGACAGTTGTTAGACAGAGAATATTAATTAATACACTAATGCTGTCATCCGTAGAGTAATAAGGGTTCACGAAAAAGCGATTAGAGATTTTTTTTTTATATGACATGTCGGTGGGTAGGAAAAGTTATGGGGTTTATCATACGAGTATATATATTTTCCTTCTGCAAGAGTCCTTCAACCCCCAACACCTGAGACTATTGGATGTTAGGAGAAGAATGAGGCCGCAGTGTGACCAGAGCAAAATATGATGGTTATGATAAGCCTTTTACTCAAGTCTGGGAAAGGTAAAACGAAAATTAAAATGAAAATATTAGAAAGAGTTAAATTGAAATAGTTTCCCTTTAAAAGACAAGGTTTTCTCTCGTTTTGAGGCGAAGAAAACCAATGTCCATAATGGTAACTTATATATACTATAACAATACTTTTAATTAAAGAATAGTAGTATCGTTCCCTGAGTGTTGGGGCCTGTACTAAAAATAAAATAAATAAACTTGAAAAAAATGTTCAATAAAAAAAAAAAAAAATCTCAACTACTTGATGCACTATATTATTTTGGTCTCTATTTCCACGGGGTTTCTATTTCTCTGGAGTCTTTATATCTCCGTTGCCTCTTTTTATCCGTGGTCTCTATTTCTCTTGTTTCTATATTTTTCTACAGGTGTATCCATTTTTCCTGGTCTTTATTCCTCCTGGGGTCTTTATTTCTCTTGAGGTCTCTTTTTTTCAAATTCATCAAATTTTCATCAAATTCATCATATCAAATAATTCACTTTTGAGTCATTTATACAGTTCAGTTTTTTTTCGTTATGGTGCTTGCAAACCATAACAAACCACTATGGAATCTGCACTACATCTCCAGGGTGGGTCTCTATTTATCAGTGGTCTCTATTTATCTATAATCTCTTTATCTCCGGGGTCTATATTTCACTGGGGTCTCTTTTTCCCCGGGGTCTCTATATCTCAGGGGTCTCTATTTATCCGTGGTCTCTATTTATCTGTAGAGTATTTCCCCAGGGTCTCTATTTTGCCATTGTAGCTAGTTAGTTCAGCCTGGTATAACTACCTGATGAGCCGGCTAGGCAATGGGGCAGATAACTGGCAGAACACCTGTGCATGTTAATTATCATTACCACCAGGAGAGAGAGAGAGAGAGAGAGAGAGAGAGAGAGAGAGAGAGAAATTATTACCAGCCAGTTACTACCTCAGGTTGTTTATGGTTGTGCAAACTTTGTGTGTGTGTGTGTGTGTATGTGTGTGTGTGTGTGTCACGATGGGCAGTTTAGTCCATTTCCGATTTCTAGTAATGTATGTTTCCGACGTACAATATGTGAGTGTTTTCTGAGAATGAAATCTGTGTACGCATAAAATTACTGCTGTTTTCCCATTAACCTCATCAATCTCACAAATATCGGAAACGCACTTAAAAAGTCCGTAAAATTGACATTAATATTTTGCTGTACGAATGCTACTTTAACTTTTATTTTTCACTGGTGGGTGTTAGAATATCTGGAATTATTTACAGCTTCCAGGAATATATATATATATATATATATATATATATATATATATATATATATATATATATATATATATATATATATATATATATATATATATACAAGTACCGTCAAAAAATCACCATTTTGTATTCTCAACTCACCAAAACCATGTATAAAGAATTCGAAAATCACCATTCCGCAATCTGAACTCACTAAAAAATATGTATATATGTATAGAGTCGAAAATCAGCACTAACCATTCTCAACTCACCAAAGCCACCACCACTATCACCACCACCACCACCACCACCAATCATTTTCACCATCATCACACATAAACAAAACCACAATACTGAAATCGCTGGCTCCTGTCTTCATGTTGCCTCCAGCGGTGTGGGTGTGTAGTGTAAGTCACGTGTAATAGTTATGTAATACCTTCCTATAAACAGGCCTCGATCTATGATGCAAAACAAAAGCTTATATTAATTGGTGTGTCTCTCTTGTTGGTTTGTAAGTACCATTCTAATGTCTTCCTCTTGTTCATGCCATGCCGGAATTTTGCTCGTGACTGTACATACATACATACATACATGCGTGAGGGTCGTTATTAAGTTCCTCGTCCCGTACTTCATTACCTCATGACGTTATGGATCTTGTAATTTCTAAAGACAAATCGTGTGTGTGTAATGAGGTTCCATAAATAAAGAAAACTAGGTATGATACTTCTGCCTTAAATTTTACGGTATAATGTTACGATATACTGAAGTGACTGGAAGCGGAAAAGTTTTTGTTTTTTTACTGTACAGCACGCTTTGTATGGAACAGAATTTTTTGCTCATGGCTGTAATATGTGCTGTTCATGACACACACACACACACACACACACACAGAGAGAGAGAGAGAGAGAGAGAGAGAGAGAGAGAGAGAGAGTGAGAGAGAGAGAGGTCTTATCCTTCATATACCTCAACTCTCGTCTATCTCTCCTCATCACTTTCCCCCACAATCACATGCAGTCCTGAATATTATATCGTACGAATTTATCCCGTTATACAGAAATGATTGGAACTGTGCAATGGAGAATGTAATAACAAAATGTAATAATTGTTTATTTTCAAACACAAAATGTAATAATTGTTTATTTTCAAACACAAAATGTAATAATTGTTTATTTTCAAACACAATACGTCTCAAAATAAAATATATATATAGCATTATGACTCTTACTCTCATATACTTATAGTTGTACAGTACACATTCCATTTCTTGTTATACAGTATATAATTATTATGTCGAGGCATTTCTTTACAAATATCTAACATGTAGTGTAGTGTAAGTCATCCATCACTTAACTGCATGATAATATTATATTGTATAGGAAAGCATTAAAATATATACAGTATGTATCAAGACACATACATATAGTTTTATTTGGTGTGTGCTGAGGGATGAAGGAGAGTGACGGGGTGAAAGTGAGGGTGTGGGTGGGAGGTTGTCTATTGGTTTGAAGTTCGCTGGGTGACGTGGGAAGACGAGGGAGGAAAGGTGGGAAGGGGGAAGCGGAGCAGGGTTGGTGCATACTTGTATATTGTGTACTGGGGAAAGAGGGTGAGGTGGGATGGGTGTGGGGGGAAGAGGGAGAGGTGGAGTGGGTGTAGGGGGAAGAGGGAGAGGTAGAGTGGGTGTGGGGGGAAGAGGGAGAGGTAGAGTGGGTGTGGGGGGAAGAGGGAGAGGTAGAGTAGGTGTGGGGATAAGAGGGATAGGTAGTATGGGTGTGGTGTGAACTGTAGAGGGAAGGGTACAATCTTGCCTCACGTTATCATAGTATTACTCTGCTACTCATATTACTCATCATAATATTATATAGTCTGCTCCACACGTGACTCCCTTCCTCCTCCACTACACTTCCTCAGTCCAGGTTTGTGTGTTTGGACGTTTGTTTTTCTGGGAGGCTGCCACTAAGGGTTTCAAATCAGGAAGGTTGCCATTTATTCAGGCAGTTTATTCAGACAGTTTTTCCTTCTTCTTTTTGTTGTCCCTCCTTGTTTCATTGTTTTTGGATCTACTGTAAATGCACCATGGAATTTCTTTTCTGGCTGAAAGTAAGTTCATTTTCTTTCTATTTTTTTTAAAGGGAGGTGGCAAGCGCATAACAGTGTATAATAATGGCTATTCTTATGTAATACTTTCAAGATGAAGTTAACTTGCAATTTATAATGAATTTTCGACTGTTGTGTGTGTTATAAGGATTCCATTGTGCAGCCCAGGATACGAACCCGTACACCACTGAACCAACACTAATAATAATAACGATAATAATTTAGGCCAAAAAAGAATAAATTATTATTTTTTTGGAGCTCCCTCGTAGCAGCCCTCGTCATCCCTCGTGTTGGTGGGTACTGTTGTGGTGAGAGATAAGACCTCGACAACAATACAGGGGAAGAGACGAGGAAATTGGCTCTCCCTGGCACCCTGTAAGGCACTAGAGCTAGGTCAACCCAGTGCCAATCTTGATACTTGTATTATGAACTCACTGTCACTCACTGTCACTCACTCACACACTAACTCAACCACTTATTCATTTCCTGAGTAAGTGAGAGAGTGAAGGAAATGAGTGAGTGAGGGAAATGAGTTAGTGAGAGTGGTTGGTTGTGTAATCTTGGAGTGAGTGAAGGAGAAGTGTGTCGTGAGTGAGGTTTTGTAAGCAGTCATTGAGTGTGAATAAATGGATGGTGAAAGTGTTGTAATCATGGAGAGAGTGAGTGTGTGAGTGAGTGAAAAGCGGAGATAATTAAGTGAGTAAGCGTGAGAGTAAGTGGGAAGATCAGATAATAATGTCAGTAAGAATTAAGATAATGAAGTATCATGAAATGAGTGAGAGTGAAAGTAAGTGAAAATATGAGATAATGAAGTGAGTGAGTGAGAGTGAGTGAGAAGATGAGATAATGAAGTGAGTGAGAGTGAGTGAGAAGATGAGATAATGAAGTGAGTGAGAGTGAAAGTAAGTGAGAGTAAGTGAGAAGATGAGATAATGATATAAGTAAGAATTGAGATCATGAGTAAGAGTGAGTAAGAGTGAGTGAGTTAGTGACTGAGTGAGTTAGTGAGAGCCCTACACTAGCGCCACCACTACCACTACCACTACCTACAGAAGGAGTGCCAGCCAGCCAGCCAGCCTCCCACCCCACGCCTGGCACCGGAGCCTGCCTGCCTGCCTGCCAGTTCACCATCCAGTGTGCCGGTGACGGTGGAGGTGATAAGACTCGGACCACTTCAGCATCAAGTCCACCCACGCTCACACAGCCCACCGCCCACCAAACTCATTCCATCGCCGCCCATCTCCGCCCACACAAATCACCATGAAGACGTTGCTGGCACTGGCTGTAGTCATCACCATGCTGGGCACAGGTAGGTAGAAGCAGCCCTTGGCATCGACACTTCTGACCCTTTGTCTCTCTGGCCGGCTTCGAAACCCCATTCACCGATACCATTATTTATACGTCCAGCATACGAAGGAAGACTGTTTCGTAGCACAGCTTGGAGGAATCACCAACCTCCAAGTCGTCGACATCATACGTCTCGTAAATATACGTGATGAGTCGTGATACAAAAACCTATATAGAGGATGACTCACTACACAACGAACAGAGACAAACAAGGGAGGCTGTGATTCTTAATGAGCTTTTGTTCCACGGCTGGGATTGTTACTACATAATCTGATTACCATTCATAATGACAAGATATTTTTGTGCACGAAAACGGTCACTACCTATTCCCATTTCCTTCTCAAAAATTCTGATAATCGAGAAGTTACACTATAGCCGGCTTTGGAAAGGTCGCTAAATTGGCATCAGTAATATCCATTGCTCCCTCGCTCTATGTATTCAAAGACCGTTTGTGTGTCAGTGGAAGGACTGTGTGGGGAATTGGAGGTTAGATATTTTTCCAAGCTATGTGCTACGAAACAATGTATAAGGGAACCAGAACTTCTTCAAAGAATGTTAATACAGACCCAGACCATTATTCCCTACACTAAGAATTGATCGGCTCACCTACGGTACCTAAGCGCTGTAAAACTCTCTCTACACGTCCACTCGGAACTACCAGCACCCACAACTATGAGGCCATTGAATTCATGTAAACGTTCCGGGGACAAAAACCGAAGCAAATCTAGAAAATCAGTGTAAACGTAGGAAGGATCTCATTCCGGTTAGTTGTAACAATTCCATCTTCTAAAAATATATATAAAATGGCCGGTGGTGTCTCCTCTCCATTACCACCAACACGACCCACTGAGGAGGAACTCGCAGGCAAAAGTTCAATCATTGTACGCTTTCGTCAAAAGAAAATAATGGAGAATAATGTAAAAACTAATGCTTGAGTCTGTGGGTTAGGAGTGAGGGACGTTATGCAAGACGTACATATGAGTCATGGTCAGGTCAGTCGATGAAGGTGACCTGTGTAAGATGGCTCCATGTTTTTTTTGTGTTTTTTTCTGAAGTCATTGTAAAAGCCTTACACCCATAGTTTAAAAAAAATTGAGGGCCCTTACTGTAGCTCTATGAATTCTCCAAACTACACCAGGCAACAGATTCCCTATTAGAAATATTGAAGCGTTCTGTGGCCTGGATTATTTGGAGGGTTCATAGAGCTCCAGTAAGGGCCCTCAATTTTTTTTAAACTACGGGCCTTAGTCATCATTTAGTTTTCGAAGGACATGTACAGTATGTTTGTGTGTGTGTGTGTGTGTGTGTGTACCGATATTTATAATGTGTGTGTGTGTGTGTGTATGCATACTGTATATATGTATGTATGTGTGTGTGTGTGTGTGTGTGTGTGTGTGTGTGTGTGTGTGTGTGTGTGTGTGTGTGTGTGTGTGTGTGTGTGTGTGTGTGTGCGTGTGTGTGTGTGTGTGTGTGTGTGTGTGTGTGTGTGTGTGTGTGTGTGTGTGTGTGTGTGTACCGGTATGCATAATGTGTCTGTGAGTGTATGTATGTGTGTGTGTGTGTGTGTGATTGATTCAGGACATCATAGCATCAGATAAAATCATGTAATAATATGGGGGAAGAGGTAAGAAAATATTGACACTAAGAGGCCCCAGGGGAAACGGATATCTGTCTGAATTTTTGCAAGTTTCAGCATCCCTAGTCCAAGTTTCAGCATCCCTAGTCCAAGTTTCAGCATCCCTAGTCCAAGTTTCAGCATCCCTAGTCCAAGTTTCAGCATCCCTAGTCCAAGTTTCAGCATCCCTAGTCCAAGTTTCAGCATCCCTAGTCCAAGTTTCAGCATCCCTAGTCCAAGTTATCATATGTTTTTTTTTTTCCTCGACGAGTCTCACATATCACATCATAACAAAAATCAGATGTAGTGGCGTGTAGAGTATGACGACGATTATGTTGATAGTGAGGGACCAAAAAATCTAGGTTTCTTCGCCGTCTTATATCTTTATCTTATAATCTTTTACTTGGCTAAGATGCACCGGCTCCCTCACCTCATTTACTTATCTTTACCACTAAATATAATTACTTGAATAGACAACAACTGATATCTACACTCACTATGTAAATTTATCTACAGTTTATATCTACCAGAATCGACTCTTATCTGTATTTGATGTCTGTATGCCAGAGAGAACTAGTGTACTTTCTCCAGATTGAGGGACCCTGTGATGTAGTAAGAAAATTGGAAGTATAGGAGTCCTTCAAATATTGCCACGAAACACCACCCATATGGAAGGGAGCTTGTTTTGTGGCATCGTCAGGAAGAATCAGAAGCCTCCAATTCTCATACACGATCACAGGGTCCTTAAAAACATAAATAGGGTCCTTAAAAACATAAACAGGGTCCTTAAAATCATAAACAGGGTCCTTAAAAACATAAACAAGGTCCTTAAAAACATAAACAGGGTCCTTAAAAATATAAACAGGGTCCTTAAAAACATAAACAGGGTCCTTAAAAGCATGGTGATAGTTGTTGTGACAGAGTGATGCTGAAAGATGATGCAGGAAGGGTTGGTGGGAAGGGTAGAGAAGTCTTTACTAGGGTGGTGGTGGGGGGGGGGGTGAGAGGCCCAGGGGAGGAATGAGCCAATTGTGTGGGTACTTAGGGATAAGAGCCGAGGCAGGGAAGGAAGGAAGGAATGGGTGAGGGAAGGAAGGAAGGAATGGGTGAGGGAAGGAAGGAAGGAAGGAATGGGTGAAGGAAGGAAGGAAGGAATGGGTGAGGGAAGGAAGGAAGGAAGGAATGGGTGAGGGAAGGAAGGAAGGAAGGAATGGGTGAGGGAAGGAAGGAAGGAAGGAATGGGTGAGGGAAGGAACGAAATAAGGAATGGGTGAGGGAAGGAAGGAAAGGAACGACCCATGCAATAACTAACGATACTTCTTTTGGAGGTTGTACAGTCATGAACACACATACATTTTCAGGTGTGCTTCGAATACCTAGAGACAGTAAATAAATACACAATAAGATCTCCATTAGAATGACTTCGTTGATTAATTGGACTTTTCAAAACTTCAACCAAAGCTGTATACGTATTGGAGCTCGTGACTGTACTAAGTAAGGAACTATAAACTTCACAGGTTCGTAAATTGAAAAATAAGAGAATGTTATTAATTAATTTGCCCCCTGGATATTTTAATTCTGTACGGTGAATGTGTGTGTTCGATTATTAAAACTAAGTGAGGTATCAGAACTTTTGCCGCCGACTGTACATAACCAGAGGCAGAAGACGTTTATGTTGCTTTCTCTCTGGCCAATTCGACCTCAGGATCTCATTTCAGCTCAAGCCAGATTAATGTACTCAATATTGGGATGGGATGGCACACACACACACTCTGTTCCACACAACTTAGAGAGAAAAAAGAAACTCCTGTGCATTTTCTTTCCTTTTTTTGTGGATACTGAGGAAGGTGATGACTAAAGGAGAGAAGTCCATTCATCGTCTTCACTCGTAAAATATAATGAAAGAGCGATTCCAAAATCATGTCCCATTTCGTTCGAGATGCAAAGACACATTACGTTTAAATCATCACTAATATAAAAAAATAATAGTTTATACCGTATAACGAGGCTGTGTAGTGAGACAAGACAACAATAACAACCTATAGTGGCTAGCAACAAACACCCTTCATGCTATGTGGAAAGAGAAGCAGAGAACTCAATTAGAAGCAATTTAATTAATGGTCAGACAAGAGTTGCCAGTGTGGTTGGTGTTGGTGTTGTTGTCCTTGACCAGTGTACTCTACTCAGGCCAATTGTCGAGTATACCACATCGTTCAAGGGGGTACAGTAATTCCCTTTTGGTACATTGGAGTGCCTTGATTCCTCCAAAGTATACCAGGAAACAGGCCCAAGTTTACAAAAAAATAATGGTGTTGTTTGTGTTGCTTGGAATAGTTTGGAGGATTCAATTGCTCCAAATTTACTAACACAAAACTTCCCCCTTCATGAAAATATGGGCTTTGTTTTTGTTTAGGGTGAAATAATTGGAATATGATGCAGTTCGTGTACAGAAACATGCAGCATTATCCACCGTAGAGACCCAAGGCTGCATGCATGGGTTACCTCAGCCAGAAAAGTTAAGAGAGGGATTCTAACTTGTAGTAATGTCATGACACGAGTGACCAGGATTCAACCCAATGTAACCTGGATACCCCGTGGCCCCGACTCTGTGTTCTGACCCACTAGACTTTCATCAGTCTCTTAAAGGGGTCGTTCCTCGTGCGCCAATTGGAGTCCATGAAGCCTCTACCCAATGCAAGAAAACATATCTCCCATTCGCATACACAAATTGTCTGTTTCCTGGCATTATTTGGAGGAATCAGTCGCCCTATAGTTCAACCAAAGTATAATCATTATTATGACCCCCAAAATAATACACACATCTCAAAATCCCAACCGTGAACCAAAACTAACCACCAGAGTGATCTAAGAGAGCAGACTTGGCTTCTCCTCCTCTCCAACATCAATATGAAAGGAAATTCAACATGAAAAGTTCGCATCAGTTGCCACCAGAGGTCAGTGTAATCGTTTAGATAGCGGGGGAACATTTGTTTACTTATCGACCGCCTAATATTCCTCACTCTAACTTAGGCCTGATGGATATCCATGTGAACACTTGGCTTCCCGTTATTTCAGTAGAGTATTCACTTTTTTTCGTTCAGTGTGCCATATTGTTTCACCTCTGAAAGTTGCAGAATAATATATTATTAGGTCTCTGTCTTACAGAGCCACGAACTTTCTCAGTATATTTATCTCTCCAACTCTCACCTTCGACGTGATAGTGTGTGTATAAAACTTCCTCATACAGTCCTCTTCTTGTCGTCTCTGTACTTGACCCTTAAGTTTTAACCAGTCCTTTCATCGCACTTTGACCACCAGCATCATGTGGTAAAATGTTCCCTTTATAGCACACACTTACCAGATTAGTAGGTTGTGTGTTGTGGACGAAGTGGAGGTTATACTTATACTGTACATTTCTCCAGTTGGTCTCATGAAACAAACTCCTTCACTTGGCATGCTTTATCAAATGTTGTGGAATGGTGAGGAGGAATTAGTAGCCTTCAGTTCTCTGACATAATTTGATTTAAGCGGTTTTTCAAGATATATAGTTATGTTTTATGATGCTCGTGTGAGATTTTAGAACATATGAAGTGTTTGTGATTTTTTTTATGCACGAAAATATAGTATTTATCCAACACATTTTATAAAACTTGAACAATCTTTATAAAATAAGTCATCAATGTTGAGGTGTAAGATTATATGGATACCAGAACGAGGGAAATATTCACAAATTGAGTAACAAGAAAATAAAATGTACAAACCAAACATATATAAATTATTCAAAACTAAAACAAAATTAAGAACAAATAATGACCGACCCTTGGTTCCTCTAATTATGTTAATTTGGACAACTTTCCAGACAATTTTTTTTTTCCGAAGCTTAAATAAAATACCCTGTGATCGTGTATGAAAATTGGAGGCTTCTGATTCATCCTGACCATGCCACAAAACAAACTCCTTCCAGATAGGTGGTGTTTCGCGACAATATTTGAAGGATTCAAATATCTCCAATTGTTTTTACTACATCACAGTTTCCCTTAGTAGAAGCACCAATGTTCAACACAAAAATTGAGTTAAAAAGGTACGCCCATCCTGTATAATAAATGAATAAATATGAATATGTATGAATAAGGGTAATATGAATATGAAAACGCAGGTGTGCGGCTAATGACTTTGTATACGTGAGGGAGAGAGTGGGGAAGAGTTTAGCATACGGGGGAGGGGAGGGCAGGTGGGAGGAGGATAGACGGGAGGAGGGGAGGAGAGGAGTATTGGGAGGGAAGACGGGGATGAGGAGAGAGAGAGGGGAGACTGGTATGAGGAGATGGAGGGGAGGGGAGAAGGAGAGGGGCGAGGAGAAGGAGGGGGGGAGAGAAAGAGGAAAAGTTGAAGGGCCTCTCCTCTTCCTTCCTTCATTCACAATACTTCAGTTAACTTGTGTTATTGCATTAATGTTTTTAGTGAATGGAAGACTACCGTTGCCTCAGTAAGTACCACAAAAGCAACTCCAATAGTTACAGTGTGTGTGTGTGTGTGTGTGTGTGTGTGTGTGTGTGTGTGTGTGTGTGTGTGTGTGTGTGTGTGTATGTTAGTTTCAGGGTGTGACCTGGGGAAAACAGTAGAACGCAATTCGCCCACATCACAAGCCTATTAAAGATAACAGCTTAAGAGGAGACTTTCTTTTAATAAAATTGGAGGGCAACTGATTCCTTCAACCAATATATACCACAAAACAGATCCTCTCTAAGTAACATTGAGATCGTCTGTTTCCTATAATATAATGGTTTGTTGGATCCTTAGCCCTCCAATATAACCATATAAACACACTTGATTATCAACTTAAATACCTACGAACACGATAAGACTGTTTTACATTTAAGGACCCTGTGATCATGTATGAAAATTGGAGGCCTTTGATTCCTACTGACTATGCAAAGAAACAAGCTCCTTCCCTATAGATGGTGTTTTGTGACATTGTTTGAAGGACTCGCTTACCTATAATTTCCTGACTACATCACTGGCAGGTTCCTAAATCCTTAAACAAAATAGAACAGCTCTTCCATTATTCTCCAAGTAGCAACAGGTAATTTTCTTTACTTTTTAATCTGAGGGAACCACACCTGATTTCCAAATTAAACAACCTGCATTAGAGGCGAGATTCTCATGCTGGTGAATTGGACGCTCTCGGATTCCTCCAAAGTATGTACGCCACGAAACAGATCCCCTAATTAGTACCACTGAAACTGAGAGCATAGTTTCCTGGCATAGTTTAAGAGCTAGGAATCAGAGACCTACCTACCTAGTTCACCAACAAAAGAATCTCCCAACTCCCTCCCCTAGCTACACCTTCATTTCTCCTCTCTCCTACTCGCTCCCATCTCGCCCCCACCAACAAGACACCGCTAGAGGACATGCAGTTAGTTTTCAAGACACCGAGGGAACACTTTGAGAATATATATTGGGTTACAAGTGAAGAATGGCAGGAGGAGGAGGAGGAGGACGGTGATGAAGTTGAGGTGTACTGGAACCAACAGACCTACAAGAGACAAACAACCCCCTGGTGTGTGTGTGTGTGTATGTGTGTGTGTGTGTGTGTGTGTGAGCTGGCTTGTGTATGTGTGTTATGTGTGTGTGACTGAGATGGCTTTCGTGTGTGTGTGTGTGTGTGTGTGTGTGTGTGTGTGTGTGTCTGTGTCTGTGTCTGTGTCTGTGTGTGTGTGTGTGTGTACTGACTTTTCATTAACGTGGGAAGGCCAAGTTGCGGTTATATCTTGTGCTAGGGGAAATGAAAGAGATAAAACAAATAGAGGAGAGAGAGAGAGAGAGAGAGAGAGAGAGAGAGAGAGAGAGAGAGAGAGAGAGAGAGAGAGAGAGAGAGAGAGAGAGAGAGAGAGAGAGAGAGAGAGAGTGAGTGAGAGAGAGAGAGAGAGAGAAAGAGAGAGAGAGAGAGAAAGAGAGAGAGAGGGGGGGGGGGGAAGCTAAATTGAGGAGAGTTTCACCTGGAGGGAGGGAAAAAACGTGCCTAGAAATGGAGGGAAAATGTGTGAAAATGGAGGGAAGTTGTAAATAGAGGGAAAGTTGTAAATGGAAGAAAGTTGTAAATGGAAGAAAGTTGTAAATGGAAGAAAGTTGTAAATGGAAGAAAGTTATAAATGGAGGAAAGTTGTAAATGGAGGAAAGTTGTAAATGGAGGAAAGTTGTAAATGGAGGAAAGTAGTAAATGGAAGAAAGTTGTAAATGGAAGAAAGTTGTAAATGGAAGAAAGTTGTAAATGGAAGAAAGTTGTAAATGGAAGAAAGTTATAAATGGAGGAAAGTTGTAAATGGAGGAAAGTTGTAAATGGAGGAAAGTTGTAAATGGAAGAAAGTTGTAAATGGAAGAAAGTTATAAATGGAGGAAAGTTGTAAATGGAGGAAAGTTGTAAATGGAAGAAAGTTGTAAATGGAAGAAAGTTGTAAATGGAGGAAAGTTGTAAATGGAGGGAAAGTTGTAAATGGAGGGAAAGTTGTAAATGGAGGGAAAGTTGTAAATGGAGGGAAAGTTGTAAATGGAGGAAAAGTTGTAAATGGAGGAAAGTTGTAAATGGAGGAAAGTTGAAAATGGAGGAAAGTTACAAATGGAGGAAAGTTGTAAATGGAGGGAAAGTTGTAAATGGAGGGAAAGTTGTAAATGGAGGGAAAGTTGTAAATGGAGGGAAAGTTGTAAATGGAGGGAAAGTTGTAAATGGAGGAAAAGTTGTAAATGGAGGAAAGTTGTAAATGGAGGAAAGTTGTAAATGGAGGAAAAGTTGTAAATGGAAGAAGGTAAAGGTTAAAGAGTGTCTGAATTATATAGAGGAGTGAAAATATTAATGAACTGACGTGAGAGAAAGAAAGAGAAGTTAGAATAAGAAGAAAGGAATGAATGAATGAATGAATGAAGGAAGGAAGGAAGGAAGAGAGGGAGGGAGGAAGGAAGGAAGGAAGGAAGAGAGGGAGGGAGAGACAGGGAGGGCAAGAAGGTAAAGAGGGATTATCTAAGATTGATTAAGGTAGGAAGGGAGAAAGAAAGGAAAAGAGGGAGGGAATGAAGGACGGAAGAGTATAGGGGAAGAAAAGAAAGGGAGAGAGAGTGGAAGGAAGGAGGAAGGAAGGATTGAGGGAAAATTGTGGGGTGGGGAGGGAAATACGACAGGAAGGGGAGAATGGGAGGGAAAGTGGGAAGGATATGGGAAGGAGGGAGAGGAACAGAAGTAGGAGGGAGGAAGGGAAGGATGTGAGGGAATGAAAAAATAGGAAGAAGGGAAGGAAGGACACCTGAGAGAGGGAAAGGAGGGGAAAAAGGGGGAAAGGGGGAGAGAAAAGAAGTGACTGGAATAATAATGATGGTGGGAGGGAAAGAGGGAGGGAGGGAGGGAGGGAGGGAGGGAGGGGGGAGGGGGAGAGGGAGGGGTGGATGAGAGGGAGGGGGAGAGTATGAGAGGGAGGGGGAGAGGTGGAGGATGAGAGGGAGGGAATACAAAATGAGCAAAGGGAGTTATCATAAAGGGAGGAATGGAGTCAAGACAGTGGCATAGCAACACGAAAAGAAAGGAGGGAGGGCGTGGAAATAGAATGAGCAGCAAAGGATGTGAGGAAGGACACCAAACCCAACCAAACCAATGGGAAGTAAAGGTCACACACAGGTCACACATAAAGGGAAGGAAGGATAGACATTAAAAGGAATATGAGTTAAAGGGAGAGATGAGTTAAAGGGAAAGGTGAATTAAAAGGAATGAGTTAAAGGGAAAGATGAATTAAAGGGAATGATGAGTTAAAGGGAAAGATAGATGAGTTAAAGGGAAAGAAAGATGAGTTAAAGGGAAAGATGAGTTAAAGGGAATGATGAGTTAAAGGGAAAGATGAGTTAAAGGGAATGATGAGTTAAAGGGAAAGATAGATGAGTTAAAGGGAAAGAAAGATGAGTTAAAGGGAATGATGAGTTAAAGGGAAAGATAGATGAGTTAAAGGGAAAGATAGATGAGTTAAAGGGAAAGATGAATTAAAGGGAAAGATGAGTTAAAGGGAAAGATAGATGAGTTAAAGGGAAAGATAAATGAGTTAAAGGGAAAGATAAATGAGTTAAAGGGAAAGATAGATGAGTTAAAGGGAAAGATGAGTTATAGGGAATGAGACAACATGCTTTAAAAAAAAAATTATCATGAAAACAGGAGACAAAGAGTGAAGATTTTATATAAACATCCTAAATATAGTCAGAAGAAAAGGGCGAAGCTGGAAGGTTACTTACTTACTATACAGACGAAAAGGTCATGATTATATAGTAGAGGGAAGAAGCACGAACGAACGCCTTCATAAATCATCATCATAATAATAATAATAACATCCAGAAGGCTTATCCGATCAAGCCACAAAATTTCGAGAATAAAAAATGATTGACGAAAAAGGACAGGACCAAACAACATAACACCTACGAACAGAAACTAAGGAAAAGAAAAATATAAGAATAAAATTAACCAACAAAGCTAAAGGAACATGTACACTGTAGAGGGAGAGAGGAAGGAAGGAAGGGAGGAAGATGGGTGAAATGAACGAGAGAAGAGCTAAAGGAATATGTAACTGTAGAGAGAGGGAGGAAGGAAGGGAGGAAGATGGGTGAGATGAACGAGGGAAGAGCCGGACCAATTGCAGTAAAGGTCAGATACAAGGACATACCATACGACCAGCTAGTGGCAGCCAACCAAACTCTCAACATCACCACCACCACCAGCTGACCCAGTTTATATATACGTAATCCACAACAACTCGATATTGCAGTTTCTCTTCCCTGCAAGTGTGTGTGCGGAATTTATGCAGTCTAATTAGAACTGGAAATAAAATCTAATCTGATCTAACCTTGCATAACCGTATACCTTGCTTTACCTTACGTTTTGATCATTAATATAATCATGAATATTATTATTGTCATTATTATTTGTTTAGTTCAATTTTAACGTTATCTTTATTATTACTATTATTATTATTATTATTATTATTATTATTATTATTACTGTTATTATTATTATTATTATTATTATTATTATTATTATTATTATTATTATTATTATTATTATTATTATTATTATTATTATTATTATTATTATTATTACTATTATTATTACTATTATTATTTTTATTTTTATTATTATTTTTATTATTATTATTATTATTATTATTATTATTATTATTATTATTATTATTATTATTATTATTATTATTATTATTATTATCATTATTATCATTATTATCATTATTATCATTATTATTATTATTAATATTATTATTATTATTATTATTATTATTATTATTATTATTATTATTATTATTATTATTATTATTATTATTATTATTATTATTATTATTATTATTATTATTATTATTATTATTATTATTATCATCACTAAGTGTTATTTTTGTTGCTGTTGATATTACTATTGTTGTGACACTTCCACCATGTTTTCCTCCTCTGTTTTGTCTCCATACAGTAAATCTCCTGTGTTTTTATCTCATCATGCTAATTTTCCCATACAACACTCCTACTTTCCTTCCTACCTCTGTTGTCTCCTATACTCCTGTTTTAGTCACTTTCAGATATTCCTTTATTTTATTCCTTCTCTTTCACTTTACATTCGCTCACCCTCGTAGATAGATTAGGTACCAAAGTGTTATTAAGTAGCATTTGGAAGGATTCGTGGGTCTGTTGCTGTTTGGGTGTATTTTTTTTTTATTATTATTATTATTATTCTTTTGTATCCCTCCAACTTGCATCTGCCACACGTTCGACTCGTCTCTTTCATCACTATTTCACGCCCTGCCCTGGAAAAGACACCTCGTCTCAGCCAACACACACACAAACACACACACACTCTTACACATACGCTCTCTCTCTCTCTCTCTCTCTCTCTCTCTCTCTCTCTCTCTCTCTCTCCTTCCAGATACCTTTCCTCATTCAAGCCCACTATACTATTCCCTCCCTCACTCAGCCTATTCTCTCTCTCTCACTTCCCCACGACTCTCTCTCTCTCTCTCTCTCTCTCTCTCTCTCTCTCTCTCTCTCTCTCTCTCTCTCTCTCTACGTTACTAAATGACTCAGTTATTTTTCTTTTCACACACACTCGTCTACTCTCAGTAATCTACTCTAATGTTCCTCTCCCCTCACACACTAACTCACTCAACATATTTATCCTTTCCTAATTCACTCTCAGTGTACTTCCTTTCCTTCTACTTCCCTTTACCTTCCTTATTCCTCCTCCTCCTCGTCCTCCTTCTCTTCCTCCTTCATCTTCTTTCTTCCTCCTCTTTCTCTTCCTTTTTCCTCTTCTTTTCTCATACTCCTTCTGTTCCTCCATCTCCCACTCCCGTTTTCGTCTTATTTTTCATTTCCTTCTCATTAACCTAATTCCTCTCCCACTTCCCTCTCGGCCCCTCCTCTCATTTCACCGTCTCCCACAGCTGTCACAACACCTCTCACTCTCACCTCTCTCTTGCACCTCCTCGCTCAGTCCGTCTCTCGCCATTAGCCTCATCCTCTCACTCCCTCACTCCCTCATTCACTCGTACGCTCGCTCTCTCACTCTCTCACTAGTACGCACTCACTCACACACACACACACACACACACTCACACTCACACTCTCTCTCTCTCTCTCTCTCTCTCTCTCTCTCTCTCTCTCTCATACACACACACAGGCACAAACACCGTCTTATCTCTCTCTCTCTCTCTCTCTCTCTCTCTCTCTCTCTCTCTCTCTCTCTCTCTCTCTCTCTCTCTCTCTCTCTCTCTCTCTCTCTCTCTCTCTCACCTCCTCAGCGATGCCTCCCTCACCCATCCTATCGATCCCTTGCTCAGCTATCAGATACTCAGCCAGTCAGATGCCTCACCGTCCTGGCTATTATATGTCCTTTTATCAGTGAGTGAGTGAGTGAGTGAGATGTCCCAACCACACCACATATACTTACCTTAATAATACCTCTTTATACCTCTTCTACCCACCACCCACTTCATCCACACCTCATTTATCTCATTCACCTTATACCTCTTCCACCCACACCCACACACACCCACCTCACGTCTCATCCACACAACACTTATCTCACTCACCTCATTCCTCTTCCACCCACCCACATCATCCACACCTCACTTATCTCTCTCACCATATACCTCTTCCACACACACCCACACACACACACTCACCTCATCCACACCTCACTTACCTCACTCTCTTCTATAATAATATAAGCATTTACCACAACATACAATACCTCATTAATAAACCAAATTACAGTACACAATTTTTTATAGAGTACATACATACATCACTCACTGAATACATTAGCATACCACACACACACACACACACACACACACACACACACAACTATACCACATCCACCTCATAATAAATCATCCATGTCACAGAGAGTTTCATCCATCTCGTAGCTCACCCACCACATCTCACAGGGGAGGGGGGTTCATCCATCTCACCCTTCACATCTCACAGGGGGGGGGGGGGGGGGTTCAGTTCATCCATCTCACCCTTCACATCTCACAGGGGGGGGGGGGGGTTCAGTTCATCCATTTCACCCTTCACATCTCACAGGGGGGGGGGGGGTTCAGTTCATCCATCTCACCCTCCACATCTTACAGAGGGGTTCGGTTCATCCATTTCACCCACCACATCTCACCCGCCACATCTCACCCGCCACATCTCACCCGCCACATGCCTCTCCCATTCCATATAATTTTCTGGCAAGTAACTTTTCACTTCACACACCAATAGTAACATGACTCGTGTATGTTGTATATACTGTAGGCCTAACTTGTAACTTTATTACTTTCTTCTATGTCACATCTGGTACAGTACGGCTCTCTCTCTCTCTCTCTCTCTCTCTCTCTCTCTCTCTCTCTCTCTCTCTCTCTCTCTCTCTCTCTCTCTCTCTCTCTCTCTCTCTTTCTCTGTCTCATCTATCTTTCGATACATATGTATGTCTGTCTATCCATTTATCCATCTATCCATCTGTTTATTTGTCTATTTTTCCATCTATCTATCTATTTATCCATCTATCTGTCTGTCTGTTCATCCATCTATCTATCTATCTATCTCTCTCTCGCTTCACCTCCTCTCTCCACCAGCCTGCACTTCGCTCAATATTTTCCTTCTCCACCATCTCCTGCCAGCTCCCTCCTCCTCCTCCTCCTCCTCCTCCTCCTCCTCCCACCCCTGCTCCTCCTCCTCCTCCTCCTCCTCCTCCTCCTCCTCCTCTCCCTCCTCCTCCTCCTCCTCCTCCTCCTCCTCCTCCCCCTCCGTGATTAAAACTCTTCATCTCCTTCACGTTTCTGCCTTTTATATTTTTCCTTTCTTTTTCCTCGTCCTGTTTCTCTTCTTCCATTTCTCTCTTCTCCCTTTTCCTTCTCTTTCTTTTGTCCCTTGTTTCTCTGTCATTATTTCCTTCTTTTCTCCTCCTTCTCCCTTCTTCCTTCCTTCTTCACCTATCTCTTATCACATTTCCTCCACTTCCTCATTTCTGTTGTCATTAAAATATCATGTCTTCCATCTCTTCTTCCTCCTCCTCCTCCTCCTCCTCCTCCTCCTCCTCCTCCTCCTCCTCCTCCTCCTCCTCTTCCTCTTCCTCTCTTTTTCCTCTCCTCTTCTTTATTTTATTCTTTTATTTCTAGACTTCCCCCTCCCTCTTTCTCCTCTATTCTTCTCTCTCCTCGTTTTCTTTACTTCCCTTTCATACAATTTCCTCTTTCCTTTACTCCATTTCCGTCTTCCTCACATTTTTCCTTTTCTCTTTCTCTTCCATTATCGTCGAGGTCTTCCTGTATTTGCTTGTGTCACTTTGTGTGTGTGTGTGTGTGTGTGTGTGTGTGTGTGTGTGTGTGTGTGTGTGTGTGTGTGTGTGTGTGTGTGTGTGTGTGTGTGAGTGTGTGTGTATTGTATATGTTCCAGTATAATATGTATGTAAATGTAAATGAATGTGAAAGGATGTATGCATGCCTACCTATGTGTGTATTATGTATAAGTATATGTCCACAGATATATATAAATGAATGTGTGAACAAATTCTAATGTGTGCATGTGGAAACTTGGACATGAATGTATAAATAATATATAAATCTACGTATGTGCTTATGACTGTCTGTTTGTTATATGCTTGCATGTTATTTTCATTTCCTCTCCTTTCCTTTCCTCTTTTAATGCTTTTCCTGTCTTCTTCCTTTTACTCCACTTCTCTCTTCCCCCCCTCCTTCCCCCTACCGTACCATCCCCATCCTCCACCATACCTCACCACCACCACTACCACCACTACCACCACCACCACCACCACTACCTCACCTTACCACCACCACCACCACCACTCCACTCACTGTGATTACCTCAAGCAGCCTGGGGCATCAGTAGGACTTCCACCCCACCTGTCTCCTCATATCACTCTCTTCCTTCACAGATATCAACACTATATAATATACCACATTGATATTTAAATGGATGGATAGATAGATATATATAGTATAGAGCAAATAATAATTCATATATATAGCATAGGTCTAATTATAGATGGATGGATTGATATATAGTACAGATAAGCCAAACTTATAATATATAGAACATTAGTATTTACATAAATGGATGGATAGATATAGTACATAGTTATGCCAAACTCATATTATTATACAACATAAATATATAGAAGGATGGATTGATACAAAATTGAGCTAAGCTAAACTCAACCCTATTACGTACAATTCTCGTCAATGTAACTGGGAAGGGAACAACGTGTATATCCTTGACTCTCTTGTGTCCATCTAACCTCAAGGAAATAATGGTCAACAACTTTTGGAATGCCATTAATAAGGTTCAGTGGAGTACCGCCTTGATTCCTCCAAAGCATGCCAGGAAACAGGACCTTCATGACGAACAAAAATAATGGTGGTCTGTTGCTTGAAAATATTTAGGAGAAATCACTTACACCAAAATATACCAACACCTTTACTCTCCCCTTAAAGGTCGCGACGGTAATGGGTCTATATATGGGTATTATTATTATTAAACAGCTTCTTCCAGGAAAAGGCTCATCGTGGCTCAATTTGTACTGCAATATAACACGAATGGAGCGACGAAGAGCCTTTTTCCTAGAACAAGTAGTTAAATAATACCACCCTCTCACTGGAGCCTTTATCTCCCCTCGTCCTACATCCCCCATCCTCGTCCTACATCCCTCATCCTCGTCCTTTATCCTCGTCCTCCATCCTCGTCCTACATCCCCCATCCTCGTCCTTTATCCTCGTCCTACATCCCCCATCATCGATCAGGTCATCTGAAGGACGGAAGGCTCAAACTTTAAATTCACCAGAGAAACGAGGAAAATGTATTCGTTTGATTCCCTATTACTGTCCTGCCTGCCAGTAAAGTGGTATTATGTGTGTGTGTGTGTGTGTGTGTGTGTGTGTGTGTGTGTGTGTGTGTGTGTGTGTGTGTGTGCGTGTGTGTGGGTGGGTGTGCGTGCGTATGTCTGTGTGCGCGTGTGTGTGTGCGCTTATCCATTGAATGTCAAAAGTCCATTCCTCGGACGAAAAAAATGACTATATAGTGTTAGAGCAGAATGCAGATTTCATTAGCCGTTCGTCGAGGTTTAAAATGAATTTATGTGTTTCAACTGCACGAAGATCATTAAGGCAGAAAACTATGATGATTCTGTGAGCTTCATGGGGTTGTCTTTTGTGGCCGGATTGGAAGACTTACAGACTATTCGAAAAACTATAGATACGAACTATTTACAAGACTACTTCACTACAAACTATACGGAAAAAATAGTCCCCTATTAGACTATCTTAGTACTTGTCTGTTGCATTGTTATTATAGTTGGAAGATCAATATTGAGTTTTTTCAATGTACCGATAATAGAATACACCTTAATTAAGGACCCTGTGATTGTGTATGAGACCTGGTGGCTTCTGATTCCTCCTGTCTATGCCACAACACAAGCTCCTTCCATATAGGTGTGTGTGTTTCGTAGCAATGTTTGAAGGACTCACTAACTTCCAATGTTCGTACTACATCACGTAGGTCCTTAAAATAAACATGATATGACCTTAATAATAATGATAGGTGAACAAGGACTGCTATTGACGACTCCATATAAACAACCAGCCAGTAAACAGCCTCCCTCCTCTACACAGTGGTGGTACAAAACATACATACATACATATATACATACATACATACATACATACATACATACATACATATATACATACATACATACGTACATACATAGATACATACATATATACATACATACTTACATATATACATACATACATACGTACATACATAGATACATACATATATACATACATACTTACATATATACATACATACATACATACATACATACATACATACATACATACATACATACATACATACATACATACATACATACATACATACATACACGGATATCCTCACACAAGGGGGCATTTCTCAACAACTGATAAGATAAAGACAGTTACATAATCAGTCTCTAAAAGTATAAGCCAATAAACCCACAGTAATTCTTGATCCACATTTTTTTTTTCTAACGCGGCATAGGCTACTCTTAAAATCATCCGAGGGTAATCCAAGTATGTGTTACGTGAACCTTAAGTTGTTGCATATAAATAAATCAATAAAAGTAACTGATAATGTGGAGAAACTCTTTTTTGATCAATTGAAAGGCAGCTGAATCCTCCAAACTATGACATGAAATAGATCCCCCATTAATAATATTGAGGTGATTTGTTTTCTGGGATAGTTTGGAGGAATCAGTAGCTCCATATATACCAACACTGTACTATCTATCCCCTTCATCTTTGGACACTATGAGTAATTTCTTTAATGCAAAAAAAAAAAAAAAAAAATCTATTGTCGTTGAATGGAATTACAAAAGGCACGACAGCCGTTTTTTCATGAATGACCCTGTGATCGTGTAACTATGAGACTTGGTTGCTTCTGATTCCTCCTGACTATGCCAGGAAACAAGCTCTTTCAATATAGATGATGTTTCGTGGCAATATTTGAAGGACTCGTTTATCTCCAATTTTCTGACTACAACACAGGGTCCCTTAATTAAGTAGAGAGTGGAGTAATTTTCTTGTACAGCAATTCCCGATGTCACGAACCTAAGAAAAACTGCCATTATTCACCAGACAGAATAAGTGTTGACAAAAGAGTTGGGGAACGATACCCAGGTCACTAAACTTTTCTCTATATTTCCTTTGTGTAACTGTGATAAATGGAAAGGTTATATCAACATTTTTTACTAACTTCTATAAGGAAAATAATATGTAATACAAAAAGAAAAATAATTACTGCCTAAAGTCTTATCTTCAGCTTGGGATGTTTTGCTTCCTTCATTATAAGTACATAATGAAAACAACATCTGCTTTTCGTTTTACTGACAGGTTTTTATCTGACAATACAAAAAATAACAAGTTATACAATAAGAAGATTAGTTCTTTGATAACCTAATTGGCTTTTCACTGATGTGCTGTTGTATTGTTTTGCTTCAAGGTGTGGCCGCTGTAGAGATACTCGGGAATATATTGTCACACATATTGTCACATTGGCTAATAAGTATTGGTCGGCTATTTCGTACCAGTAATTTATAATAATAAAAATTTATAATTAAATATGAAAAACTCTTCTGATCGCTCAGAATTTTTGACATAAGACATTGTTCTTTCAGAAACATAATGTTTATATGTTTTAAGCTGAAGGTGCAGGTTGGAACTAATATAAATATGATTGAACATGAAAAAAAGAGACATAAGACATACTTTTAGCAGGTGTTCAGTCTAGCACACACTAGAGAGTGTGTGAGAGAATATGAGATGTGGAGAAGGGGATGAAAGAGTATGACCAAGAAAGACACGTGTTTTCGTGTGTGGGGGGAGGGGTAGGAAGGGGAGTAGGGAATGAAGGAAGAAATCCCTCCCCATCTCTCTCTGGTCGCATTGATTGTTGAAGGGATTAATAGGAGACTGTAGACAGCATGTACAGGTTCAACATTGGAGTGTGAATGAGCACTCCAGTATGTTTCGTGTTAGCCAGACACACTTGTGTTTTCATGTGTGTGTGACGCACATGGAGCTATATTATACCTCCATGGTGACACACAAATCATATGGTGTATATTGACCACTACACCTGAACCTCACTAATCTATCATTACCCTACCGCTTATCGTCGTTTGCATTTTTTTTTTTCATACACTTTCTTCCATCATTCCCCATCTCATATTCTCTCTCACAGCATGACTTTTGTCCCTTTTCCTTGTCGGTGCGACAATACGAGAAGGGGAGGGAAATGTATGGAACATAATAAAAAATAAGAAAGATATGAATTATGCAATGAAGGTGTAGGAAAGAAGACAACTGGGATAGGAGAAAGACTGAGATTATTAGAAAGATAGATAAACAGATGAATAAGGGGGACAAAAAGAGTACACATAGGAAACGAAGAAAGAAAGGAAGGGAGGGAATAGGTAGTGAGAGAGGAGTGAGGTTGAGGTTTGACAGGTCAGAGGGTGGAAAGGGAATATTGTCCGAGACTGTACAACCCCCCCCCAAAAAAAAAAAATAATAATAATAATAATAATAATAATATATCCACTATAAAAAATAAATATACATAAGGCCCTGAAAATCCTGATGCCACCATATATATATAGTATAGTATAAATGTTATGGAGCCGTGTTGTTTTCACCTTGCTATATTGCACCGATTCCCATTCAGTTTAATGCGATGCTAAATATTATACTTCCACTAGATTGCCGTGTCCATACCGTGTGTTGTATAGGTAATTACTGAGTTGTGTTAAATTAATGTTTGTGCTAATTTGAAACTATTTGCATTACATTTACAATAAAAAAAACTGTGATAAATATGAGAGCCTTTGTAAACGAGGGCGTCTATGTATGTATTTTGTCAATTAATAAAATGTGTAAAATGCATGTACGAAACGAATAGCAAAAAAAAAAAGGGAAGTGAAGATGAAGGATAATCGAGTTGTCAACCAAAAACAAAACAATTCCTATGTGACTAACACACGGTTTGTTTTCCCAACGGGTAACCAAAACGAGCAACAAAAACAAGAGAGTAACATGTTGCTGAAAAATGCCTCGTGTACGGCCGCCTTCAGTCTCCTTTCCTCGTCAGACTAAAAGGTGTAAATGCCAGACACACTCTACGGACAGAACTTTTTTTTTTTTTTTATGTTACCTGTTCATATTTCACCCTCATTCTGACCCAAACAACTTAAAACTAAATGATCCATTCTAGACTTTAATCTTCTACTTGGAACCACCAATCTGCGAAGTTTGATCCAATTTCATCTATATGTTATTTTAGATATATTATTCATTAGTACGAGTACAGAAACACACATATATACATATTCTAAATGAATGAAAATATATCCTAACGCGAAGGTACAAATTTAATTAACTACTACCAATGAGATTGTCGTTAGTGTGGTAAGCGATACAACTGTTGATTGACCTGTACAAAGATAAGCCTTATCTCTTATCATTGCCATAAGGTTCTTTGGAGGCGGCACCAAGATACACCCCATATCCACTCTGCTTCCACGGTAACCATTTTATCAACTTCACCACCACGGCTGATGAAGTACACTAATGACATTTGTATATAACATCAGGAATATCTAAATCGATAGTAATGCTTTGTGTTCACCAATGTTCCAGTTGGCCTTTCATTTCATTGACCAACGACAGTAGCGTACACACTGCCAACAAAGCATTAAATTGGTATTGGTGTTTGTCTCACTATAACTTTACTATCAGCTTCCACTATCAGACAAATGACTGTAAGATCGATTCCTAATATTGGGGAGATGTTACTCAACTTCCCGAATATTTGATATATATATTATAACATGGGTTCTGCAATTCAGATGAACATCGATGTAAAATACATTGTGATAAAAGTGTAACCAACTATTTAAAAGGGTTTGAAAGCCTTTCCGAACTCTTTAGACATGACCTCAATAACTGTTGCTAAGGCTGGTATAAATTTATCTTTTATCGATAGCACTCTGCTTTCAAAATAAAACCCATCAAGAGGGAAACTTATACTTTAAACATCACAACAGCAAATCTATCATGAGCTTCTAACTCAAGGATGAGAGGAAACACATAATTACTCGTATTTCATTAATATATTATAGACCGGTATTAATTAATCCGGAAAAACGAGTGGGACGTTATTGCTTACATGTTATTATGTTATTTATTAAACTCGAGGGAGGAGAGGCAATAACCCGAGGGAATATTATAAACTCAAGGACGAACACAAAGTTGACGAGGGTGACGAATCAATACTGGAACTCGTGAAAAAAACTGTACCACACGCGCACACACACACGCGCACAAACACACGCACGCACACAAACACATGCACGCACGCACACAAACACACGCACTACCTCACGGACAGGAACAAGAAAACACCCCCCCCCCACACACACACACACACACACACACACACACACACACACACACACACACACACACACACACACACATACTCTAACTACAAAAACTGACAATACTGAGTGTGATGTAAACTGTTGAACCCACTCTCATTAATGACACATAATGATTGTAGTCCATGTATTGGTTGGTACATTGGAGTGCCTACATCCCTCCAAATTATACCGGGAAACAGGATCTGAATAACAAAAATAATGGTAGGCTGTTTGTTGCTGGGAATAGTTTGGAGGAATCATTATCTCCCTCTAATGCCAAACAGAAATGGCTATACTATATACGAAACACACGTGAAACTACATATCATTTCCTGTATACATATAAATGGAAAATTAGGTAATGATGATTGTTTTAATGATGAATGATGATGATGATGATGAGTCGGATAATGATGATGATGAAGATGATGATACTACTACTGTTAATGATGACGATGATGATGATGAATATAATAACAGTAATGATGATGAGGAGGAGGAGGAGGATAGTAATGGGTCTGATAATGATGATGATAATGATAAGAAAAATAATAATAATGATGATGATGATGAGTAAAATAATAATAATGATGATGATGAGTAAAATGATAATGATAAGTAAAGTAATAATAATGATGATGATGAGTATAATAATAATAACGATGATGCTTGATGATGATGATGATGATAAAACTCTATTACTCTGAGCCTGTCCCTTTATTTTGTCCCAAGAGCCAACAGCGATAATTAGGAAGACTGTTTATCTCTTCCACTCAGATGGCTCAGCGAGGGTCCCCTTACAAAGATGCTTAGGGAAGGAGATAGAGACAGAGATGATAAGAGACAGAGATAGATAAATAGATGGATAAATAGATGGATAGATAGATGGGGAGATAGATATAGAATTTTTATAGATAGATAGAGTTAGATAGATAGATAGAAATATAGATAGGTAGATAAAGAAATAAAGAGAAAGAAAGAGAAAGAGAGAGAGAGAGAGGGTGCAGGAGAAAAAGGAGGGATGGAATTAAAAAGAGTTGTGAGAGGGCAATAAACAAGACGCTAAGACCTACCCAAAAGAAGTCGAGGTAATCATGTTATGGATAAAGTTGTGGTGGCTGGCCAACGAAACAAAAACTCACGTGAACTTGGCCAGCCTAAAGTTTCTATAAAGGATATATATACAGTATCTATCTCTTCTCTTATGGCGATTTTTTTTAGTGTGAGTTCGAGTTAGTGTAGCCAGGAGTTTATTTTATCGCAGAGAGCTAAAAGGAAGCCAATAATTTTGACTCAAGGACCTTCGCTACCCACTACGCTATATGTATTTATACACACAACCTGAATCTTATTAAACCACGAGAGCAGGATCGCATTTACCTCTATACAAACCACCTGAATTTTATTAGACCCCGAGTACATGATCACATTAAATATTTTACACCATTACAGCACGATACTTAATGCTACACAACACGAGGTACTGTATTCTGAAACATGTAGCCTATTGCCTCCGTCTGTGAAAATGATCGTTGTGAAAAATATCGAAGCATGTGTGGGATGGTGATTACTTTTTGGGGGGCCTGTAACGTCACGAGCCCTCTTGTTTATCCAGGTGTGGTATATAAAGTTTTAAGGAACCAGCAGCAGCAGCCCCGTCAATTCGCCCCACAATAGATGACCTCCACCAAGGAAGAGCCAAGTGAGAGCCACCATCGACCTCATAATTACTGTGGTATTATTAGAACTTGGGGAGATGCAGACTAAGGCCAGCCGGTCTCTTATTCACTCCTCACACTGTCTTAGGGGGCGACCTTAATCTTGTTATTTGTGGTTTTCGTATTGATAGGAAATATCCATACTTTCCGGTATACAGAAAGTTTAATACCCATGCATTTAAAAATAATCATAGGAAATAAGTAAGCTTCAGTCGGCCATTTAAAGCAATGGCTACACCATTAGCTCTGAAACAACGATTATCGATTTTTGCTTACATTCAACAACAAACTCCAGACGATTTTGTCAAGAGCAACACTTCTGACTGACCTCCAAAATTAATATAAGGCAATGCCAGTAAAGCCACACGGAACAACGTAACTTTTCGAGCCTTTCCTTTCCATAATCCCAAACAACATAAAGGCCATATAAAGAACGAGTCCAAGGGTAAATATTCAATGACTGACCTTACTATATATAGCGAGTGACATTACAATGAGAAGATTGATCGGGCAGCTGAACCAAGGCTGCTCAGACTCCCCCTCTATACACACTATATGATGGGAAACCAAATATTGAAAAAGAGTATGTCACATCAGCATCCATTTCGTTCGTTCTCCGTCGTTCATTCTAGCTCCATTCCCGGTAACACTTTGTTCCGATCAGCCTAGCAAATTTGATCTAGCCTTCTTTAATTTTAAGAATGTTGAGGAATTGATAGAATCCTTAAACAAGTCGCATTCGGGATTTCTACTCTCAGGCTGTTGGGTTTCAGTCCTGATGAGGTTGGTACAATATTTTCATATTTCAGTCCTCAAACAATTCCACTGGTTTCATGTTATGGTCCTGCAAGGATATTTAAAGCAAATTCATAAGTTCATATCATAGTACAGTACTGGCAACACGATGACATCAACTTTACATCGTAGTACGAGAAACACTTCTATATCTACTTCATATTGAGTACTCCTGTTGTAAATGATAGATTTATTCAAAAACAAACTGATACAACACGCACTCTATGTAAGCCTTTGACATGAAGAAGATGTACGAAATTGCAGACATTTGTGATTTACATGTGGTATATTGCTTTACTGTTAACTCACGATACAAGTGGAGTATTCCTTACGTTTTTTGAGTCAAGAGATAAAGAGATAAGGCTGATAGATGTAGGTCAGAGAGTGATATAAAGGGGGGAATCATCAATAAGCTCTCACGCGGTGTACTGGACGTAAAATGTACAGGCACAGTCAAATGATTAGTCACCTTTACTGTCTGAAGGTGATCTCTGAAATACAAGGTTCATACAACACAATAGCAAACATTTATATCATTCTCTATTTAATAGCCATGACTTTCGGGCAGAATTTTCCATTCAGAATAAAACGCTACCCATTATACGGACAAATCATTCTATCAACAAATTAGAGATTATATACCGAGTCCTCCAAACTACTGTATACTATGACACGAACCCCCTCAACATGGGTACTGTTTAATTAGGTGTAATAAGGTGTAAATAAGTGTGTGGATATTCGAGAGTCAGATGCCTACTCTCTCCATTCCCTTCCCTATACCTACACAAGTCAAGTCTGTCTGGCTGAGTGGGCCGTGCTGGTGGCTGACTGATAAGGAGCCACAACCTGATAATATGCTATCGGGGTAATACATAAAGTAAATCCACCGGGTCTGGGTTTGCCACACGCGATGCCTCTTCTTATCATTAGGTCACACTATCAATGGAAGGAATGAAGGGTGGCGTCGTCAACCTTCACACAACTCCTCACCACTTCTACATTACTTCCCTCTAATATTTAGGGATTTATATCGAGTCAAATGAGGAAAAATAAAGCAGCGACCGAGCAGTGTAAGGAGTAATCAGAAAACATATCTAGTAGCACACCTCATTGTAAGGCTTGGAAGTAACTACGAATACTATAATACCAATCGTGCCTAATACACCCGATGGTAATGCCTTGGTTGTCTATAAACTCGATCAAATCAACTATAGGAAGCTTATCTTTATTCCGGCTCTGTACGGCAGGTGATCCGATGAAATTTATGGTAAGCCCGGAGCCCCGAAAAGCTTTACCCTAATCCTGCCCTCATGTATTTTGAAATCACTCTGTTATACTTTACCGATCGGCAAGTTGTTTTTTTCGGGTTGTGGGGACTCGTGTTCTTTATACCGTATATACAAAAAACAATGGACCTTCTTAGTTTGAAAATATCGAGAACTACGAAATACTCGCAATCCAAACTTTGTATCTATCACTTTTTGAAGTTTAGAATCATTTGACATACTAGTGAATCAATTACAATGCTTATCATGCTTCATGTTTGCTTGAGCTGGCTTAATACTCGATCAGGCTATTCATACGGTCGAAGTATTAGGCCTCACAGTTATCTATACATAACGTGAGTGGTGAAAAGCCACGGGTTGAATACTGGCACTATTTTACAGTCCTTCCCAACCCAATTGTATGAACCCAAACGAATGACTCTGAGCACAGTAATGATTTAAGAATAACATCTGTCTTATTGGCAACTGAACTTCATACTCAACAATAGTAGTAGGTAATATATATATAACCAATTTAATGGTGTGCCAAACGTAATATTGAATGAGTTTAGGGTTTTGGTATAATTATGTAAGTCAAGGTTTGCGTTACCACTCTCAGTACCATGACCATCCACTGATACTTGTCTGGATAACATCAGACAGCTTTACTCTCTGATGTAAAGGTCAGGGTTAAACTTATATATGAATGGATGAGGGAGGAATGATTATATATCTGAATGTTTTTAAGTCACATTTGATTCTGAACAGATTATAGTTTGATTGATAATTGAAATATCTATAATTATGAGTAAAAGCACAACATTATCTTGGCTTACATTTACTTCATATGAAATTTGGAACGTATACTTTCCTTTATAAATAATTTCCCAATGCAGTTTTTAAGTGTTTTATGTCTGCAGTTGATTTTATTTTATTTTATTTTACATACGTATTCTTGAGGGTGTTTTGTCTCTTCCCTACTTCATAACCCCTGAAGAACCACCCCCTCGAGTTATCATCTTCTTTTATAACAGACTGTAAAATTCACTCACCTACCTATACTGCTCCTTATATAACTAGTCTCTACTATATCTCACCCACTATCAGGTTCTCCCCCACCTCACCTACTACTTACTACACAGCCCCCTACATTCCTCCCCCAACTCTCTCATGCTTCCTGTAGATAATTTCACTTCCATTCACTGACGGCAAATCGGAAATACTTCAAAACATGGGACAAAATAACGTCATTAATTTATATAAAATGTGCACAGATAATAAGTATGTAGGATAGCCTAATGATATGATATTCTGATATGGAAATAAGTCTAATATTTACTATTAAACTATGAATTTTCTTAGATATTCAGTATGCTTATTACAAACCCTAACAAATACTTAACTATTGAGCTAAACAAGACCGACAAAAAAAAAATATATATAAATAGGTAATATGTTGAAAGTGACGTAAAAACTACTGATTCCTCCACAATAAACAAGACATCAGATCATTCCTTCAACCTGAAATATTAGAAATAACAACTACCTCTTATCCAATAAGATATTACTATATATAAACACCAGCTACTTCTTACTTTCATCAAAATGGTTAGTATCAGATATTTCCTTCATGTTTACGTGGAAACTAATAGGAACTTGAACTAACTCCTGAGATTATAAAACGTCTCAACAAAACACCAACAATTGTCTTAATGCCAGAGACGATAGAGATGAGGACAATATTTTATATGTATGTATGAGGGAGAACATAGAGAGAGGGAGGAAGAGTCGAAGGAAGAGATATTTATGTATATACTTAAAGAGTAATTAAAAGAAACACATTGGAATATCGAAGTGAAAACAGAAACAAACAAATACAGAGAGAGAGAGAGAGAGAGAGAGAGAGAGAGAGAGAGAGAGAGAGAGAGAGAGAGAGAGAGAGAGAGAGACCTGGCATTACAACAAATTGCTCAGAGCCAAGATGGGGCAACTCAGCCAATCAATACATGGAGAGAGAGAGAGAGAGAGAGAGAGAGAGAGAGAGAGAGAGAGAGAGAGAGAGAGAGATGCCGTAAGATAACAATTGCTGGCAACATAATTAGACGAAAAACATATGAAAATATATTGTAAAGAGTGACATAACCTCAATTAAAATACTCTGACCTTGGAATCTATCTTAGTGTACCTTAGTCTAATTTGAACTAACCTAACCTACTTTATAGTAACTTATTATAAGACTTATTGACGATATTCCTTAAAATCGTGTATTAAATGTAGGGTTTTTCTGTACGCTTTTATTATCTATATATTCCTGTTGGAGTATATGTATATTCTCCATTAATTTTGCTTCAACTTTACTCTTGCTGAGGCGTTACTCAACTCCAGCTGCCAATCTAAACTTTCTGTAAAATTTTTGTAAACTTGGAACAGTCACAGACTAAGTTCCGATCTCCACATTCTCTTCACTAACTCATTAACATATTGACTATGTTTATATTAGAGAAATTACGAACTCAAATTTACGCAAGTACCGATAACTGTCCTTTAATAAATGACCAACACTTGAAAATTAAAGGTAACAGGCAAAATTTGATAAGACACAAACGAGAACTGAATCTTAAATTACATCATATGGTTATTTTTACCCGAGTATTTTCTAAAAGTCGGAAGCAAAAAAATGAAGACATCGTTCTTAAGACATCGTTCTTGTCATATTTGTTTCCACATGCAGCTGCTTGGTCTATGGAATGAACAAATATCCTTCTTTGACATCTCCCTCCTAATAACCATCCTTAGTTCACCCAAGAATCCTGTATATACATAAGTGTGTTCTAATGATGATGCCGTCCCTCAACTCTATATATACCAAAGTTTGAGTGAGCATGCAGCCTTGACCTAATAAAAATTGCCTTGTCCATGAAAAATTTATCTTTGCAACTATACAGACGTCTGACCAGGGTTGGGTTGCTTCACTCTTGGTCGAGGCTGTATGGGGTCACCGAGATGAGATGAGGCAAGGTGTCTGATGCCAGAAATTATGAGAGGGAAGATATTGGAAAGAGGAAACGGAGTGTGGAAAGGAGGGAACAGCAGGGGATGAGAAAGTGGAAGGGATCAGGGGAGGGAGGAGAAGAGGAGGGGAGAATAGAAGTGAGAGAGAGTGAGAAAGGGAAAGAAATAATGAGGAGGGAAGAGATAGAAGGGAGGGAGAGGCAAGAGAAATTGAGAGAGAGAGAGAAAGAGAGAGAGATACGAGTATAGATAGAGATACAAGTATAGAGAGAGAACAAACACCCAAGTTCACAAAGTAAAGAGAAAATCCAAACGACCTGAGTGTCAAGAAGAGGATGGTGTACATACAATGATACTCTCTATTCTTAGCCTCCCTCCCTCCTCCCCCTGGAAATGAATTAAACGTTCCACCTCCACTACGTCCCATGTAGGTGCAGAAGGGGATCACATATTTAGGGAGGCACAGCAGCAGGAAGGGGAAACCAACATGTGGATACTAGGGATGGAAAGGGTGGATGAAAGATATTATTATTATTATTATTATTATTATTGTTATTGTTATTGTTATTGTTATTGTTATTGTTATTGTTATTATTATTATTATTATTATTATTATTATTATTATTATTATTATTATTATTATTATTATTATTATTATTATTATTGTTATTATTATTATTATTATTATTTTTATTTTTATTATTATTATTATTATTATTATTATTTTTGTTATTATTATTATTATTATTTACTATACCGTATCTCTACTGTATCTATTTATTAAACTGAATCGATCTATATATCTATCTATATTCATCTTTCTCTGTGTAGCTCTACATTGATCTATCTCTATACCTAAATATATCATCATCTATCAATCCATATCTACATAAAATTTTACTATAAGTGTGTCCCGGCATCCAGCTTTAAAGGAGCTTAAAGTGAACTCGACATGTGTAAAACGAGTATGGAATCAACTTATGCAGAAAACGTATTGCGAATAACGCCCTCAGAATAACGCGAAGTGAATAGAAAACTGTGAATAGCACCCTTTGAATAGTGAAGTGTGTGTGAATAGTGAAGTGTGTAATAGTGAATAGGGAAGTATAAATGGGGAAGAGTGAAGTGTGAAATGTGAATGGGGAAGAGTGAAGTGTGAATAGTGAAGTATTAAAGGGGGTCTGCAGGGAACGAAATAATACGTCTGGGGAAACTATATATATATACTGTATATCTAAGGTCCTTCTCCATCATCAGTCCTTCTCCATCCCTCTATCCATCATCAGTCCTTCTCCATCCCTCTATCCATCATCAGTCCTTCTCCATCCCTCTATCCTTCCATCACTTCATTTCATTTCCCTTCATTTCATATTTCTATCTTTGTTTTCACTCTCGACCACCACTCGTTCATTCTTTCTTCATCCCTTATTACTCCATCACTCTCCTTCCCTCATTTCATTTCGCTTGTTTACCTTCCCTCTCGCTCTCTCCATCTTACACTCCATCTTACATTCTCCCTCCTTCCTTCCCCTCCTTCACGCAGTCTGTTGCTGGCATTCATCATTCTCTCTCACACTTCCTCTCGCGCTCCATATCCCCCGGCTCTCTTTCTCTCTCCCACTCCCTCCTCCACTTAATTGTTAGCTCTCAGTCTCTCACCCTCTATCTCGCACCCTATATATATCTCTGCTTTCATTCTCTCTCCAGTTCTCAGTCTCTCTCCCTTCATATCCCACTCCATATCGCCATTTATCATTTTCTCACTCTCTCCCTCCTCTATTTAATTGTTAGCTCTCAGTCTCTCACCCTCTATCTCTCGCTTTATATATCTCGGCTTTCATTCTCTTTCCATCTCCATCCTCAACATAATTGCTACTATCTTCTCTCAGTCTTCCTCCCTCTATCTATACCACTCCTTATCTGCATCACTCATTCTCACTCCCTCTTCATCTCGCTTTTCATACAACCGCGTCTCTCATCATTCCCTCACCCTCTTTATCTCGCTCTTAAACGTGCTCCTTCATTCCTTCTCCCTCTTCATCTCACATGTAATATTACCGGCATTCATTTTCTCTCCCTCTTCATCACACACACGTTCCATATTGCTTGCTCTCCTTTTCTTCTTTCTCTTCACACTCTAGATCTCCTCTCACGTTGGTAAGTAAATCCTCCTGTGGTATTGAGAGCTGGGGTGAAGGTTGTTGGGGGGGGTCACTAGGGGGGGGGAAGGTTGCTGGGGGGCCACTAGGGGGGAGGGAAGGTTGCTGGGGGGTCACTAGGGAGGAAGGTGAACTCCCCCCAGTTACCAGCCACTGATATGAAAGTCTCCCCCAGAGTGCGCCTCCACAAGACAGACGGCCTCCTTTAAAGCGCTTCTGAGCTTCTAGGTTAAACGCTCTTCCAAAAGTTAAGACGCCACGGTTGGGAATCGAGTGCGTGTGGTGTGTGTGTGTGTGTGTGTGTGTGTGTAGAGAGAGAGAGAGACAAGCAGGCCCATTTTTCGCCGAATGGATTGCCCTGTTTTTGGCTCTTCTTCTTAAAAGGTTAACTCGTCGTTTTCTCCAACTAACTACGACAAAAATATAGTAAATATTAATGTTATACCAGAGGCATGAATTTGGATGCTTGTGATAAGTGGATATTTTTGGGGGGCCGACGAAAACATACGGGACTCACCAAACGTGGGTCCTCCAAACTATACCAAGAAACAGATCCGCTATTAGAACCATTGAAGGCTTCTGTTTTCAGGCATAGTTTGGAGGAATCAGTAGCCTTCCAATTCGCCTACAAGAGAATCTCCCTGAGTGTCTCGTATACAGCGAAGCCTTTCTCCTCGAATCATGATGGCTTCCGGGGTCTGGTGAAATCTGACGCAGGTATGGAATGACAGACTTCTAAATCGGAGGAAACCTTGGGACACTCGAGAAATTATTGATGGTTTGGGAGGACGGAAGCATCATGGGAGGTGAGGTGAGGTGAGGTTGGCGGAGGTGAGGTGAGGTGAGGTGTGGTTGGCGGAGGAAGGAATGATGCAACAGTTGGTGAAGTGGACATTTGTGAAGGAAGGATAGATGGATGGAAGGACAGATAGATGGTCATACAGGCGGCATGCACGTGTATAGTTTGATATAAATGTGTGTGTGTGTGTGTGTGTGTGTGTGTGTGTGTGTGTGTGTGTGTGTGTGTGTGTGTGTGTGTGTGTGTGTGTGTGTGTGTGTGTGTGTGCATGTAAATTGGAAAATATGTGTGCCGAGTGCACGCGGATTCGTATATACACCAATATTCAGTTGGAGAGAGAGAGAGAGAGAGGGGGGAGAGAGAGAGAGAGAGAGAGAGAGAGAGAGAGAGAGAGAGAGAGAGAGAGAGAGAGAGAGAGAGGTAGTTTATTCATCAACACGGTTTTCTCCACTTTTTTCATTTAACTTTATCCTTCATCATATTACAGATTATATTTATTATTTCTATGTTACGGAAAGTATCGAATGCATATATGAAACATTTTTATCAATTTGCGAGTTGATTTTTCATTTCAAACATATATATACTTACACATTCTCTTCGGTCGTCATGTGAACTCCATCCGGCATCACAGTTTTTCAGCCTCATTATGACCTCTAAGTTTGGACCTCAACGATTCCTCCAAAAGACATCATAAAACAAAACTCACTTCTTTGGTTTACATTCAACACAGTTTGGAGGAATCAGGAGCATATAGTTATTATACCATAGATAGATAAACCTTTGAATGATGGTCCATCCTTATAACTTAAATTTATAATTGCTTGGAGTTAGTCAGAGAAAACAAAATCAAACACTTAAAGGCAGAAAAAAAATATAGTACTGAAAAAAAAATATTACAGAGAATAAAAACATCTAATAGGTAAGCCGTTTTGGGAGTGACGACGTTCATTCTATATTTATGTTGCCGGTGAAGGTTAAATTAAGGCCAACGATTCCTACAAGTGACGCCACAAAACAGATTCCCTCACTATAATATAAATCAGGTGTTGTTTCGCGACATATTTTGGTGGAATGACTAAGCTGCAGTTGACGTGCAATATTTCCCTGCCATGAATCCAGGTCTCATCACACGTGGGTAATGAGGTGCCTTGGTGCAGGGGCTTTCAGGTTTGGTTTTTATGTCACGCTACATGATGAATAAGCTCTCATCCCATGACGCTAATGAGGTGCTTCATTACACTCGCACGCACACACACACACACACACACACACATGCACAATTTGCCTCTACCTTTTAAAATGGCGCGGGTTTGTTTGTGAAGTCATAATATTATTTACTGTACATACTTTAGTGATTTTAATATTGTTATTGTTAGTGTTTTGAAACGTGGGTTGTATTCTCCTTAGATTATGTGCACTAGTTGTTGTCTTGATACATACCCACCCATAACGTGACAATGAACATGTCTTCCACATTCCTGCACTGATGACCTTAAAAAAAAAAATCGGTGACGTGATTGATTGATTGATTGATATTAGGTGCCGCAATTGCGAGGTCATATAGCGCCAAAAGAAGGTGATATAGAAGTGAGACAGAAAACAGGAAAAAAAGGAGAAAGAAAAAGTGGATTCGGTTATGTGTTGTGGGTGGTGTTGAGGAAAAGGTGTGTGTTGTCTTGCTGTCAGTCCTACACCAGTCCTTAAGGGGAGGGTATAGTTTTGATATTTTTGGAGATTATGATTCCTCCAAACTATTCCAGGCAACAGGATACCATTATTTTTCTTCATCTGGGTCTGTTTCCTGGCATACTTTGGAGGAATGAAGGCACTCCAATCTATCAAAAGTATACTCTCCCCTTAATGGATGGAACCAATTAGGAACCAAGGCGTGAAACATGTCTAATTCTCAGACGCCGAGGCTCAAATATTCAGTGTGTGTGTGAGGTGAGTATTCGCTGTCCTGTATCGCGAATCTTATCTTATATATATATATAGAGAGAGAGAGAGAAAGAAGATATGACACTAAACTCCTACACCTATACTCCTTTATATCCTTCTTCTTATACTTGCAAAAAAAAGAAAAAAAAAAAAGAAACAGCTCCCTCATTTAATTTCATGTCTCTTTTTATTCGGTAATTTTAATGCCATCCAAGACAAATTACCCCAAGCATTTACACAACCTTCATAACTACCTACTTATCTGCAACATATTATAAACACTGAAGTATACTTGAATGGTGTATCTAAGGTCACACTACTTTAAAGGGAATCAGTACAAATTGGCCAGGACAGAATAAAACAGGATCATAGCATTACCCAAATATAATCCTTCCAAATGTGTCAGGAAACTTTATCTCCGTTGAGTTTCATGATTATTTGAGTGAGTGACATTTGAAACTGAACCTACTGGGACCCATTTTATTTCCTCGTCTTTGAAGGAATCGCATTGCTTTTGGCAAACTGCATGGAGGGCAAAGGTGATTCCTCCAAATTGTGTCAGAAAACAGACTTCCTCATGCAGTATGCGAGTAGGGAATGTGTTTTGTTGCATTGTGTAGAGAGATACGTGGACTCCGATTCACCCATACTATATTACCTCCTTAACTTGTGCCGGGAATTTCCCCCGTGAGACTCAGAGGCGGAGGCAATTGGGAAGGAAAGGAAAGGGAAAGGGAAGGAGAGGGAATGGAAGGAGAGGAAAGGGAAGGATAGGGAATGGAAGGAGAGGGAATGGAAGGAGAGGGAATGGAAGGAGAGGGAATGGAAGGAGAGGGAATGGAAGGAGAGGGAATGGATGGAGAGGGAAGGGAAGGAGAGATTGAGGCAACGGGGATGTTGGAAAGGGAAGGGAAGGGATGGAAAGGAGAGGTTGAGGAGATAGTGGCACTGGGAAAGGATGGAGAGGGAGAGGTTGAGGCGATAGTGGTATTGAGGAAGGAAGGGAAGGAGAAGCTGAAGCGATAGTGGCACCGGGGAAGGAAGCGAAGGAAGGGAAGGAGAGGTTGAGGCGATAGTGGCACCGGGGAAGGACTGACTGGATGGCTGGCGGGTGGGTATATAAACTTAAAATACACATACGGTATGAATATGTAAATTTATCCAGAGAGAGAGAGAGAGAGAGAATGTGTGTGTGTGTGTGTGTGTGTGTGTGTGTGTGTGTGTGTGTGTGTGTGTGTGTGTGTGTGTGTTTGTCAATCTATGCGTGTAAGAGTAAAAAGGAAAATAAGAGTGAAAGGAAAAAGTGGATAGCGAGACAGAAATGAAGAAAGAAAAAGGAAGGAAAAGAGTAAGACGGAAGAGAGGAAGAAAAATACGAGGGAGGGAGACAGAAGAATGGAGAAAGGAAGCGAGGGAGGGAAGGAGGGAGGGAAGGGGGAGAGAGAGGGAGGAAGGAAGGGGGAAAGAGAGGGAGGGAGGAAGGGGGAGAGAGAGGGAGGAAGGAAGGGGGAGAGAGGGAGGAAGGGGGGAGAGAGGGAGGAAGGGGGAGAGAGAGGGAGGGAGGGAGAGAGAGAGGGAGGGAGAGAGAGAGAGAGGGAGGGGAAAGGGACACAACTAATGAGTGTGTTCAGGAGATGTGACGTCACGGGTAAATTATCCGCATAATTTGAGGATGAGTAATGACGTCAGAGGAAGAGGAGTGACGTCAGAAAGAAAGGAGTGACGTCAGAGGGAGAGGAGTGACGTCAGAAGGAAAGAGAGGGTGAAGTGAAAGAGATAATGATGATGATAAACTTCTGAAATGAGAGATAGATAGATAGATAGATAGATAGATAGATAGATAGATAGATAGATAGATAGATAGATAGATAGATAGATAGATAGATAGATAGATAAATAGATAGATAGAGAGAGAGAGATAGAGAGAGAGATAGAGAGAGAGATAGAGAGAGAGAGAGAGAGAGAGAGAGAGAGAGAGAGAGAGAGAGAGAGAGAGAGAGAGAGAGAGAGAGAGAGAGAGAGTGTGTGTGTGTGTGTGGTCAGAGTACACACTGGTCGTACAGAGAAGCTTGATTAATGTTTGCTAAACTCGTTAACAAGAGTGGTGAGATGAAGGAAGGATGGGTGGGATGGGCGACGGGCTACATGCAGGACCAACTAACTGGACGGTAGTGAGAGAGAGAGAGAGAGAGAGAGAGAGAGAGAGAGAGAGAGAGAGAGAGAGAGAGAGAGAGAGAGAGAGAGAGAGAGAGATAGGTGAAAAGACAGACACCACTCACAATACAAACCGCCTTGACAAAAAAATAAAAATAAAACAATCACAGAAAGAAGTAAAATGGAAAAAAATAAAATAACGAGAAGAGATGGTAAAATAAAAGAAAGGAGAGGAGAGGAGAGACACGAGGCGAGGACAGAAGAGTGAGGAGAATAATGGAAGGGACGTGAATGGCAACACCACCAGAGACAAAAGCGACCGTGTGAAAATAGTGTGCAATATAAACGTAGCTCTCTCTATACTTTACAAAAACAAATATACAGTATATACAGTAGCCTATGGTTGTAGTGTAGGTACAGGATATGTTTGCTTGCACCTGTGAAAGCAATTATACCCTCACACAATCATATAGGTTTTATTACACGGAAATTGAATGTGTTTACTGGGTATGTGTTTTATATATTTATATATTGTGTGTGTGTGTGTGATAGAGAGGGAGAGAGGGAGAGAGAGACAGAGAGAGAGAGAACGTGTGTACGTAGACAGAAAAACAAAGAGAGAGAGAGAGAGCGTGTTTACGTAGAGAGAAAAACAAAGAGAGAGAGCGTGTGTACGTAGAGAGAAAAACAAAGAGAGAGAAAGTTGACTATTCTTTGTGTTCCTTTACGTGAATTAAAGCTCGTGTATATCATGAATGTATATAAGTACTTGGTTCTTGGTGGTGTCCGAAAATGCATTCATAACACTGTGTTCTGGCGGCTGTGTTGTGTGTGTGGGTATGCAATGTCTTTCAATGTTTATTACAAAATATTGCACATGTTTCAACTTTAGTATAAGCAATGCATTTTTACATAATCATTTTGTACCAATATTTCCGCCCCAAGGTACAAACTTAGAAGGAGTAAGCGAGTAGGTGAGGGGAGATCTTGTGAGTAGTAGTTGCCGGGGGCAGTTCAAGGTCGTCTTTATGAAACAATGGTCAGAACTGATGAAGGAGGGTCAGTCTAGGACATACTGACTCAAGGGAAGTGTGTAGCGGCTTGCAACTCTTATTTAGTCCAGGTATAGATGATAAACACAAACGACACAAATCTGTATGAAAGTGCTAAAGTATCAACGATGTGAGTGATGGCCCGCTCCTCACACAAACAAACAAACAGAATACACTACAAAGAGTAATGACAGGGGATGTGAGGCGAAGGGCACATATTCTTGAACTGTATCAGGTTTGAGCACCAGGCAAAATTGTTCTCTTCCCTGGAGGTGGTCGGTCACTGACTATAATCACTATGTAGCCTTGAAGACCTAGTGAAGTAGTCGGATAAAAATGGAGGTTTGTGATTGCTTCAAACATCGCCACGAGACGGCAAATAAATATTGATATTTTGAAGGAGCTTGTTTCGTGTCATAGTCAGGAGATATAAAAATACACCAAGTCACATACACTATCACAGAGTCCTTAATGTAACACAACCCATTCCAGCTCAACCTAACCTATCCTAACATTTACATTCTCACATAACATACATATATAAGCCTAACTGCACTAAACCTAACATCACTGAAAGGTACAACAGTTGGTAAATATGCTGGAGGGGCAACAAGGTCGGCAGAAGGTGTTCCATCCATCACCGAGATGAAAACAAATCTGCTCACGTCACTCACGAGGCGCCAGAAGGTTGTCAGAAGGTTGTCAGGATATTCTTACGTGTACAGTTGTAGACAATACTTTCTGGTTACGGTCTGTTTTTTAAGATTTTGCCAAGAAATGAGCTGCTGATCAACATTTCCCTAACGTGTATTTGGAGCCTCTTGGATTGATTAAGTATAAACTGTACACTAAAATAATCACGCTTAATGTCTCTCTATCTCTGGCAATCCTAAGTGTCCCAAATATTGTGCGTCACTGTACAACTATGTTTGAATTTATTGTAGTCCTGACATGTCTAGTGTAACTCACAATTGCTGTGACACTTCAGTTAACTCATAATCTCATTCTTAAGCGTTGACTAAAATAGACAAGTTTCTGACTAACGACAAAATCTTAAATATTGTCAGACGAAATCACTCCATTCTAGAAAAGGAACCTTACACATAATTTTATAGTAACTGTACAGGCTAACTATTCCGATACCACTATAAGAGAGCCATCACAATTCTACCGTCGACACACATCATCATCATCACTGCCACCGACACTTTCATCCCTAACACCACCACTACCAACACCCTGTCATCATCATCATCATCATCATCACCACTTGGCCATCACCACTACCACCAACAACAACAACACTATCTTCCCCACTACTGACACCACACCACCCTGCCAACACCACCATCATAACTACCACCACCACCACCACCACCACCCTACCATCACCACCACCATCACCACCAACAACAACAACAAAAACAACAACAACAACAACAACACTTTCTTCCCCACTACCCCCACCACCACTAATGCAATCCATAACCATTACCAAAGCCAATACCACAACTACTATTGCCTGCCCTACATACGCACTGTGATAGATACAACAATACGTGACGAACTGGCTGACTGACAGATTGATTGACTTACACCAACACACCACCACTTCCATCACCATCAACTGTTTCCCATCTCCACAACAATCATTACTGTCACTGTCATTTCACCATCAAAACCTCCATCACTACCATGCAGGCTACAACACACACACACACACACACACACACACACACACACACACACACACACACACACACACACACACACACACACACACACACACACACACACACACACACACACACACACACACACACACACATATACACACATACACACACACAAACACACACACACTAGCATCTCCAGTATCGTTATCCTACACATCAAACGCTCACCAATATCAGTGCCGCCATAACCATGAAACACACACACACACACACCAATATTGCCACTACAGTACCAACACACCACCACCAGCAACACCCCTACACAGCACCACTACACATACACAACACCACCACCACCACTACACCTACACAACACCACCACCACCACTACACTTACACAACAACAACACCACCTCTACTACACACAGCAACATAGGTACACCTACACAGCATCACACACAACACACACCGCTACACACAGCAACACACGTACACCTTCACAGCATCACACTTGTACCGCTACACACAACAGCATCACCGCCCCCGCTCCTACTGACCTCACAACTTTAAGTCTCAGTTCAGTCCTCTGCTGGCCTGGTTCTTCCCTGCTGCTGCTGCTGTTGCTGCTCCCATTCCTGCTGCTCCTTCCCTCTCTCTCTCTCTCTCTCAACTATGCCTAACTCTCTCTTTCTCTCTCTATCTCTCTCTAGATATAGATAGATAAATAGATAGATAAATCTCTCTTATCTCTTATACAGTCGTTCATCGTGCACTACAATATAATAGCCACCATCAGTAAGGGTGTCAGCCAGTAAATCATTCACTCCATGTTCCTTCTATACTGTGTGAATTATTGTCCAGCCAACCAGCCAGCCAACCAGCCACTGTCATCACCGTAGATTACGTTTCCTCCTTCTCATAATCTTTCCCCGACTCTCTAATACACACAGAGAGTATGGTTGTGGCCGCCTCGTGAGTGTTTCCTGTTCCTGAGTGTTGGAGCATTTTGTTTGAGCACCTGCTGGTTTTTTTTTCATTCAACTAAAGCCCTTGTGGTGGTGGTGGTGGTGGTGATTGTGGTGGTGGTGAGAGTAGTGGTGTAGGTGTTGGTGGTGATTGTGGTGGTGGTGAGAGTAGTGGTGGAGGTAGTGGTGGTGATTGTAGTGGTGATCGAAGTAGATGCAAAGTGAAAAACCCCTGAATGTGAACTCCCTTTAACATAAGCTTCACACAATCTCCACAGCCTCCCAGTGCTCAGTTGAAAGTGGCCTCGTATTTCACCAACAGCCCAGTTTTAGAAGTGAATCAATTTGTTGTTTAGGGATGGAATCGATAAACAGAATATAATAATGTTACTGTAGTTGGAAAGATATATATAAAAGATAGATATATATACACTAGCAAGACAGATACAGAGGTAGGTGTGTGTACAATATATATACACGTGTATTATTTTTACTCATCTAACACACACACACACACACACACACACACACACACACACACACACACACACACACACACACACACACACACACACACACACCTCTGTTTCCAGGGACCCATTGCATTCAGGACCCATATTTCCTCGCTCATTTTTTCTTCAACCATTACTGTTTATTTCCTCTCTCTCTCTCTCTCTCTCTCTCTCTCTCTCTCTCTCTCTCTCTCTCTATATATATATATATATATATATATATATATATATATATATATATATATATATATATATATATATATATATATATATATATATATATATCGTTTTCCTGTCTATCTATATTATTTTTCTTTTATTCTCCTTTATATTTCTCACCGTCTTTCATTTTACTTTCCTTCTTTACCTCTTCCGCTCTCTCTTACTATTCATTCTTATTCTTCCTCTTTTACACTCACCCCTTCTTCCTCTCTCTTTCCTCTTCCAATGCTTCTTTTTATTCTTCCTCGTTTCCCTTTCCGTCCCCTCTTCCCCTTCCTCATCTCCCTTTTGCTCATCTCCTCTTCCCCTTCCTCCTTTCCCTTGTC
>JAWZYT010001209.1:120000-125373 GCA_034508575.1 Petrolisthes manimaculis | reverse complement strand
GGGTTGATATTGTACTGAGAAGTTAAGACAATTTATAATTTTATTTATATCCTGCCATAAAATGTTAAAAAAAGATGAAATAATACTAATACTGGTAATAATATAATAATGATAATAATAATAATAATAATAATAATAATATTAATAATAATAATAAATGATAAATGATAATAATAATAATCAATAAATAATAATAATATTAATAATAATAATAATAATAATAATAAATTATAATAATAATAATCAATAAATAATAATAATATTAATAATAATAATAATAAATGATAATAATAATAATCAATAAATAATAATAATATTAATAATAATAATAATAAATGATAATAATAATAATAATAAATGATAATAATAATAATAATAATAATAATAATAATAATAATAATAATAATAATAATAATAATAATAATATTAGTTCATTCATCATAATATGCAAAATGATGTAGCCTAATTGCTTGCTTGTTGGCTATCTGTGTTGTGAACCCTCTCTCTCCGATATCAGGGCAGAGCAGAGGCCGGAGCCCCCTCTAGTCTAGCTCGCCAGGTCTCAGAGACACACAAGCCCACCACCACGTCAAGGCAGGTCCCGTTAGGCAAAATAAATTATGTAACGAACAAGGATTATCTACGAATACATACATACATATAATTATTCATTACAATGCTGTAAAATTAATTATATCTACCAATACATAAAATAAACTGTATTAATGATACATACCTTTTGTCAGTAAGTCATTGAGTCGTTATAGAGTTGGTTGTATAGAAGTGGTTATTGAAGGTAGAAAAACCCTACGTAATAACCATATATAATTATGTCAATATTTATCAGTATTTTCATTTACACACAAAGTATATTTTCATTACTTTTATAATATATATATACTTGAACGATAATTCTTTCAATAATTATTTACCGTATTTTCATTTACTAATTTGTTCAATATTTACCAGTATTTTCATTTACACACAAAGTATATTTTGATTACTTTTATAATAATTGAACGATAATTCCTTTCTTTCACTTAATTCCTTTCTTCCCATCACTTAATTCCTTTCTTTCCTTCACTTAATTTCTTTCTTTCCCATCACTTAATTCCTTTCTTTCCCTCACTTAATTCCTTTCTATCACTTAATTCCTTTCTTTCCTTCACTTAATTCCTTTCTATCACTTAATTTCTTTCTTTCCCATCACTTAATTTCTTTCTTTCCATCGTACATATACTATAAACACTATTTATTATTATTTACACCAAGGAGAGAGAGAGAGAGAGAGAGAGAGAGAGAGAGAGAGAGAGAGAGAAAGAGAGAGAGAACATGTCAAACTACCTTACATTTACTTTTACCTTGATTTACACTAAGGCTGCTTTTACACCAAGTCGAGTCCAAGTCATAGCGAGTCAATACGATTCATGACTCTTCTGGAATCGCCATATTATCTCACCAAGCAAGCGAGTCGAGTCAAGGTGAGTCAGAATCAGTGACTCGGAACAGTCCCATTTTGATTTTCATTAGTCACGTTGAGTCGGCTGTATTTACAACCTCTGTATTTACTCTATTTACAACCAAAACATAAGAAATATATATGTATGTTTTACCGAGTTTACATCCAAAATTTTGGATTTGGGGGGTGCAGGAGTAGGGGGACAGGCTTGGGGGGGATTTGGGGGGTGCAGAAGTAGGGGGACAGGCTGTGGGGGGGTACGGGATTAGGGGACAGGCTTGGGGGGTACGGGATTAGGGGACAGGCTTGGGGGGTGCAGGAGTAGGGGGACAGGCTTGGGGGGGATTTTGGGGGGTGCAGGAGTAGGGGGACAGGCTTTGGGGGGGCACGGGAGTAGGGGACAGGCTTGGGGGGTGCAGGAGTAGGGGGACAGGCTTGGGGAGGATTTGGGGGGTGCAGGAGTAGGGGACAGTCTTTGGGGGGGTCACGGGAGTAGGGGACAGGCTTGAGGGGATTAACCAAACACTACCACGTGTTATTGTTTACCTGTCAACTAGAATGCAGTGTTGCCAGATCCGTTGACGAAATTTCCCCAGTTTTAATTATCATCAGAATTTCCCTTTTTACCTCATATTATTATTCACTGTTTATTTATTAATCTTGAAAATAAATTAATCGCGCATTATTCTTTAATTAAAAAATAGTCATGTATTTACCATTTTTTTTTTTAATTCCATGTTTACTTTTGAAGATAGTCGTAAATTTATCTTATTTATTTAATTCTGTTTACTTTAATTAAAAAATTAGTCGTATATTTTACCATTTTCTTGATATTATTACTTTTGATATTAATCGTATACTATTTATTTATAATTTTAATTCCTGATTATTATTTCGTCTGGTAGGAATTTCCCTATATTTATTCATATATAAAATTTTCCCCATTTTTTTTAACAATCTTTATATAAAATTCCCCATTAGTAACACAAATTCTTCATATCTAGAGAAAATTCCCCAAACTGTGAACTATAGACAGGAGTGGTCACGTGTTGTTGTTGTTGTATGTATGTATGTATGTATGTACGGTTATTTATATTTATCATTTTATCAACAGGTATTTTTTATTTATTACACATAATAAATCATTCTAATTTTATTAATAAATATTTGTAACCAACATTTCAACTTACAATTTTTATTAATATAAGTAAATGACAAATTATTATTACTATAAATAAAAAAAAAATATATATATATATACAAAGTATTTTCTCGGTTTGTCTTTTACGCTTTGAATAAATAAATAAATCCAATAAATAAATAAAATTAAAATTAAATTAATATGAAAATTAGTATTTCGTATAAAATAAAAATAAAATTAATATGAAATTAGTATTCAGAATATTCAATATAAAATAAAAAATAACTTTACTTAATCATGAAGGTATTAAATTAAAACTAACTTTAATATGACAATTAATATTTAGTATAAAATAAAACTAACTTTAATTAATCATGAAGGAATTAAATTAAAACTAACTTTAATTAATCATGAAGGTATTAAATTAAAATAACTTTAACTAATCATGAAGGAATTAAATTAAAACAAACTTTAATTAATCATGAAGGAATTAAATTAAAACTAACTTTAATTAATCATGAAGGTATTAAATTAAAACTAACTTTAATTAATTAATGAAGGAATTAAATTAAAACTAACTTTAATTAATTAATGAAGGAATTAAATTAAAACTAACTTTATTAACACTTGATCACTTTTAATAATTATCATCTAAAATTAATAGTCATAACATTACACTATAATTATTAACTACATGTATAAAAACTTGGACAATGTGTCAATGATGACTTGATTAAATATATTGTTATTATTATTATTATTATTATTACAAACATAACACTATATTTTTATGTTTAGATAAATAGTTAAATAGATTGTTAAATAGATAGATAGATCATTTAATAGAAATAGAGATAGATAGTTAAATAGAGATAGATAGATAGATAGTTAAATAGAAATAGAGATAGATAGATAGATAGTTAAATAGACAGATAAATAGATAGTTAAATAGAAATAGACATAGATAGATAGTTAAATAGAGATAGATAGTTAAATAGATAGACAGATAGAAAAATAGAGAAATAGACAGATAGAAAAATAGAGAAATACAGATAGAAATAAGATAGATAGATAGAAATAAAGCTAGATAGATAGATAGATAGATAGAGAAATAGACAGATAGAAATAAGATAGATAGATAGAAATAAAGCTAGATAGATAGACAGATAGATAAATAGAGAAATACACAGATAGATAGATAGAAATAAAGCTAGATAGATAGATAGATAGATAGATAATCATGCATTTCCACACAACTTGGCAAAAACTAAATATTTATAAAGAGTATTGCTGTAAATTTATTCACTCCACGAAAAGCTTCATATTTTTGTATTAACGGGGTGTGGGGGTTGGGGACAGGCTTGGGGGGGGGGATAGGGGACAGGCTTGGGGGGTGTGGGGGTTGGGGACAGGCTTGGGGGGGGGGGGATAGGGGGACAGGCTTGGAGGGGTGCAGGGGTAGGGGACAGGCTTGAGGGGGTGCAGGGGTAGGGGACTGGCTTGAGGGGTGCAGGGGTAGGGGACAGGCTTGGGGAGGTTTGGGGGTAAAGAAATACGGGGACAGGCTTGGGGGTGGGTAGGGGGGTGGAAAGCCTGTCCCCTATTCCCGCTAACCCCCCCCCCCCCCCACCCAAGCCTGTCCCCTACTCCCCCACCCCCAAAAATAAAGAACAAAATAAAATTAAGAGTATTACAATAAAGCATATTATTATTTATCTAATATTTATTTATTGAACATCATGCACCAATACTTTATTTATGTATTTATTTATGTATTTATTTATGTATGTATTTATGTATGTATTTATTTCTGTATTTATTTATGTATTTATTTATGTATTTATTTATGTATTTATTTAATTTCCTGTTGACATACTTTGGAGGAATCAATTTATTCCAGCGTACAGTTGAACACACGTGAATCTGGTACGCCTTTTTATATTATACACTCTCCTTTTTTATTACAGGTTAGGTTAGGTTAGGTTAGGTTAGGTTAGGTTAGGTTAGGTTAGGTTAGGTTAGGTTAGGTTAGGTCAGGTCAGGTTAGGTTAGGTTAGGTTAGATTAGATTAGATTAGATTAGATTAGATTATGTTATGTCAGGTTAGATTAGATTAGATTAGATTAGATTAGATTAGGTTAGGTTAGGTTAGATTAGGTTAGGTAATAATAGTTTACTGTCTGCCTCTCAACAAACAAACTACAGACTGTAATTATTTAAACTTTTCTTTCTTTTGTAACCTGAACAAACCTTTTATTTCTTTTGTAACCTCAACAAAGTACATAATTTTAAGCTTTTTTTTCTTTTGTAACGAGGCGTACCAACTTCATGCGTGTCTAACTGTACATAATTACACTACAGCATTACCCTTTAAATTAAGTTATGTTATGTTATGTTATGTTCTGTTCAAAACTTGTGTTCCGCTGGCCTCTTATGCTTAGATAGATAGAAATAGATAGATAGACAGATAGAAATAGATAGATAGATAGATAGATAGATAAGAGATAGATAGAAATAGATAGATAGATAGAGATAGATAGAAAGAGATAGATAGAAATAGACAGATAGAGATAGATAGAAATAGATATAGATAGAAATAGAGACAGATAGAGATAGATAGAAAGATATAGATAGAAATAGATAGAAAGATATAGATAGAAATAGAGACAGATAGAGATAGATAGAAAGATATAGATAGAAATAGAGACAGATAGAGTTAGAAATAGAGACAGATAGAGTTAGAAATAGAGACAGATAGAGACAGATAGAAAGA
>JAWZYT010001209.1:72500-115000 GCA_034508575.1 Petrolisthes manimaculis | reverse complement strand
TAGTTAACCTGTGTGTGTGTGTGTGTGTGTTATTGTTTTAAGTAGTGTGTAGCTGCTTGTTGTAAATTAAAAGATGGTAGTTAACCTATTTATTGTAAAGTTTATCATCTAAGGAACAGAGGGAAGCTGTCAAACTCTTACAGGAGTTACCCCCCCTATATGGAGGATTATATTTGACACCAACTGTACATGTGTTGAACTGAGTAAGGAAGTAAAAGACGATTACTACTATTTTACTTAATATTAGGTGCAAAAAGTAAAGAATAATTACTACTTTATTAATAAATTTTAATATTAGGTGCAAAAAGTAAAAGATAATTACTATTTTACTTAATATTAGGTGCAAAAAGTAAATAATAATTACTACTATACTTTATAACTACAGTATGTGCAAATCTAAGTGTGTGTTTTATACATAACTACAGTACTGTATATCTAATTTAGGTTATATCAATAATACAAAGTAATACTTCTATCACACACCACAGCATAATAATAATAATAATAATAATTGATTTCCTATACTGTATTTAACTTTGAAGATTATAATATTCAGTTTCAGTTATGAGTTCCGTGAATAATAATAATAATAATAATAATAATAATAATAATAATAATAATAATAATAAAAATAATAATAATCATATCTTGCAATACAAACTTTTAAAATAAAAAATGTAACATATTTCACTTCGTTATCGATTAAATTTGTTTTATGCATTTAATTTGTTAATAATAATAATAATAATAAAATTGCTTACCACCTCATAATTATAAAATAAACAATATTTCAAACATTTACATAAAAATACAATAGTAATGTATAGAGTAAAAAATATTGGTGTTTTTTCGGTTGCTTGGAAAAAAAAAAAAAAAAATAGTTTGGAGGATTCAGTTGCTCCAGATTTACCAACACATAAAACTTCCCTCTTAATATAAATACATAAAGCATTCACTAATAATATTAATAATGTAGCAAAAAAGATATGAGCGAGTTTGTAAGCAATATATAAAATGGTTTGTAGCGAGTTTGTAAGCAATATATAAAATGATTTTGATTGAGTTTGTAAGCAATATATAAAATGGTTTGTAGATGAATTTATAAACAATATAAAAAATAGTTCATAGCGAGTTTGTAAGCAATATATAAAATGGTTCATAGCGATATATAAAATGGTTCGTAGATAAATTTGTAAGCAATATATAAAATGGTTCATAGTGAGTTTGTAAGCAATAATATAAAAATTTAATGGTTCGTAGATAAATTTATAAGCAATATATAAAATAGTTCATAGCGAGTTTGTAAGCAAATATATAAAATAATTCATAGCGAGTTTGTAAGCAATATATAAAATGGTTCATAGCGATATATAAAATGGTTCGTAGATAAATTTGTAAGCAATAATATAAAAATTTAATGGTTCGTAGATAAATTTATAAGCAATATATAAAATAGTTCATAGCGATATATAAAATAGTTCATAGCGAGTTTGTAAGCAAATATATAAAATGGTTCGGTGTCCATTTAATTTTTGTTACTATACCTTGTTATGCTGGGGTGAGTGGGGAGGGGAAGGAGGGAGTGAACGTGACTGAGTGGCACCGGGGGAAGGGTTAGGTGGGGCCAAGTTATGTGCTGAACCCGCCCTCTTCAAACTACCCTTGCTGGCACTGGCTACTTGGGCAAACAGACTGCTCAGTGTACGACGCTGGCTCTGTCAAGTGCCACAACGAGAGGCTAGGTACAGTTGTGGTCAATAATAATCATCCACATATGGGTATCTCAAACCATTTACTGTCTAATGTTTTCACGTTCATATATTTTTATGATGTTATTGTTTTGAGTAGTGTGTAGCTGCTTGTATTAAATTAAAAGTTGGTAGTTAATGTGTGTGTGTGTGTGTTATTGTTTTGAGTAGTGTGTAGCTGCTTGTATTAAATTAAAAGATGGTAGTTAACGTGTGTGTGTGTGTGTTATTGTTTTAAGTAGTGTGTAGCTGCTTGTATTAAATTAAAAAATGGTAGTTAACGTGTGTGTGTGTGTGTGTTATTGTTTTAAGTAGTGTGTAGCTGCTTGTATTAAATTAAAAGATGGTAGTTAACGTGTGTGTGTGTGTGTGTGTGTGTTATTGTTTTAAGTAGTGTGTAGCTGCTTGTATTAAATTAAAAAATGGTAGTTAACGTGTGTGTGTGTGTGTTATTGTTTTAAGTAGTGTGTAGCTGCTTGTATTAAATTAAAAGATGGTAGTTAACGTGTGTGTGTGTGTGTGTGTTTTAAATAGAACAGAGGGAAGCTGTTAAACTCTTATATGAGTTACCCCTATATGGATGATTATATTTGACACTGACTATATGTACAGTTACAACCTAATATAAGTATCCACATCTACTTTACATAGTTCACGGAATATTAAATGTGTTCCAGTAAGTAAAGTAAGTAAGCATTGTAATTTGTTCATAGGTACAGTTGCCAAAAAAGGTATTGTGACAACTATTGATACAACATTAAATATATCAATGTCCATAGTTGTTTGTAGGGATTATAAGTATGTATAGTTCCTTCTGTTATACATGCTTATAAGTATGTATCACAGAAGGATATGTATATTTCCTTCTGTTATACATGTTTATAAGTATGTATTACAGAAGGATATGTATATTTCCTTCTGTTATACATGCTTATAGTCCATATACAAATAGTTGTGGATATTACTAGGGTTAAAGTTCTATCAAGATTTGTCACAATACCTTTTTTGGCAACTGTACATTAACATATATCAGATTCAAAACTTCGATAGCTGGATACTTATTTTAGCTTATCACTTTACAAGCTAACAAAGAAAGGTGTATTTTCTAAAGCCTAAAGTAAATATATTTATCCACACTTGATAATAATTTGTAAACATTAATATAGGATTGAGTTAAAGAGAAATATTAACCAAACATAATACCTCCATGACACACACACACACACACACACACACACACACACAACCTACCTGAGGTGACGCTGGCGGAGTAGTGGCTGGAGAGTGAGGAGGTTCAGCCGTTGTAATAATCTCTGGTGGTGTGTCGGTAGTAGTAGTAGCGGTAGTAGTGGTAGTATTGGTAGTAGTAGTTTTATATCGTACACCGCCAGCATCACATGTAGTTTGTTGTTCACATCGTACCATACATTTCTTGTGGCAGATTATTCCACATTCACTACACTGATATGCATCCTTCAACCAGATCTAGTAAAAAATATATATAATATTAATAGAAAAAGTATATAATATAATAATAATAATAATAGAAAGAGTATATAATAATAATAATAATAATAATAGAAAAAGTATATAATATAATAATAATAATAGAAAAAGTATATAATATAATAATAGAAAGAGTATATAATCATAATAATAGAAAGAGTATATAATAATAATAGAAAAATAATATTTACTTTTTACTCACCTTACAAAAATAATATTATGTCAACTTTTTACTCACCTTGCAAAAATAATAATATGTTAACTTTTTTTTATAATCATCTTCTTACAAAAATAATATGTTAATTAACTATTTGTACTCACCTTCTTCTTACAAAAATCACATTGAGTCGCTGAGTGGAAATGCGTCCTTTTAAACTCATGACTTCTATCTTCGCCAGTGTCGTGTAAGTTCATACTATCCTCTTCTTCTGATAGGGTTCCGTCGGTCATACTTTCATCTTCGGAGAGTGTTGTTGTTGTTGTTGTTGTTGTTGTTGTTCGGTCAATGATGCCACCGCTGCGACCCATGGCTTCACATCTGATGACGATTAGTATTATTATTATTATTATTATTATTATTATTGTTGTTATTGTTGTTGTTGTTATTATTATTATTATTATTATTATTATTATTGTTATTATTATTGTTATTATTATTATTGTTATTGTTATCATTATTGTTATTATTATTATTATCAATGTATCTTAAATTGTTATTATTATCAACATCTAATTAAAAATACAACCTTCCCCATAAATACACACCTATCTTTGGGTTGGTATGTAAGTGATAGAGTAATATCCCCATAACAAAGATTAGGATTAAACCCTTTATGCGACACGAGAGAATCTGTGGCCATCTCCGGACACTTGGGATGGGGTGGTGTGAGTACGGCCAGCTTGGTGACGTGGCCCTGTGACGTTAGGGTCGTGTCCGGGATCAGGGTAACGAGGGCCAGGTTCATGAAGGCCACCAACGTATCGTCGCTTAGGCCGCACGTCACGTCGTCCGATCGGTTAACGTTGCAACGGTCGCCGTCTCGACTCCTTCGACGATCTCTCTCGCAGTTCCGGTGGTGGTCTTTGTGTGTGTGTGTGTCTCTTTTGTTGTGGTGTTGGTGTTGTTGTTGTTGTTGTTGTTTATCACCACCAGGGTATAATTCAAACTCCGGCTTAGATGAAATGTTTCTGCTCCACACGGCAATACTCATGTACTTGTTCTCTTCTTCCAACCAAAACTCAAAGTCACTATCAAACACCGGATCCTGAAAAATAATACAATATGAAATTTAAAATACATATCATACAATATATAATATAAAATACATATCATATAATATAAAATATAAAATACATATCATATAATATATAATATAAAATACATATCATATAATATAAAATACATATCATACAATATAAAATACATATCATATAATTAAAATCATACATTTACAATTTAAAATACATATCATACAATTAAAATCATACAATATAAAATATAAAATACATATCATATAATATAAAATCATTCAATATAAAATGAGGCTTACAAAAGAACACTTTATAAGAATGTGTGTGTGTGTGTTTTTAAAGAGTATACACTCTCCTCTCTTTTTATGTGAGTTTAAATTATGAGAATTTGAAATAGTGCGTATCATGAAAAAAATGAAATAAATGCAATTTACAGGAACTCTTAAAATAACAGGAACAAGGAGGCTCCATTTTCAAGTTAAAGTTCCATTATTTCTTATGGAAATATACAATTTACTTTATGCTAAATTCACTTTATGCGACCCCTTCACCAACCTATAATGTAATAAAAAAAGAGCAGAGTATAGTTACACATTATCATTATAATACTTACACAACTTCCATCTACAAAAGGTGTTTGTAGAATCTTAAGATGCATTTTATTCTTGGTAGTGTGGTGTCTTCTAAGTGCTCTCTTCTCTGCTGTAGTATTTAAAGCCGACATAATCTCCGGTGAGGTTGGAGTGCCGGCTTTACTGCTCTGATTAGATGGAGGCTTTTCATTAATTGTTGTTGTTGTTGTGGAGTTCTGACCGATAATATTGGAACCCGTAGACTTTTCCTGACACGTAGCGACGGACACGTTCTTCTGTTGTTGTTGCTGCGAACCTTTACCACTCGCTGTTGTTGTCGTTGTTGTTGTTGATGTTGTTGAAGAGACTGGGGATTTGTCTAGGGTGGTTGTTGTTGGGTTGTTGGCTGGGTTGTTGTTGGTAGTGGTTGTTGTTGTTGTTGGAAAGGAGTGTAGGTCCAATAATTTCCGCTTCAATTCTGGACTGTTGTTGTGGCTGGAATCTGGAGTTGACTTTCCGCTGCCACTCACGTCACCTGTAGAACCAAATCTTATATTAAATTAAAAGTTTTATATTAAATTTCGTACAAGTCTTACCGGTATATTAAATTTCATACAAGTCTTTTTATATTAAATTTCATAAGTCTTTTTATATTAAATTTCATACAAGTCTTTTTATATTAAATTTCATACAAGTCTTTTTATATTAAATTTCATAAGTCTTTTTATATTAAATTTCATACAAGTCTTTTTATATTAAATTTCATACAAGTCTTTTTATATTAAATTTCATATAAGTCTTATATTAAATTTCATACAAGTGTTATATTAAATTTCATAAAAGTCTTATATTTAAATTTCATAAAAGTCTTGTATTTAAATTTCATACAAGTCTTTTTATATTAAATTTCATACAAGTCTTATATAAAATTTTATAAACTCACTTCCAGAGAGACAATAAACTTTACAAACTACTACTATTTACAGTACTTACAGACAGTACTATACTAATTTTACATATGCTTTGAAATGTTTGCAGTGATAAACAAAGCAAGTCTACAATAAAATAATTTCTTTCTATGGACTGGTTGACGGTCGTGTACAAAGTAAATTAAACAATATAATGGTCACTCCTGATCATGGAGATACACTCTCCTCTCTTTTTATGTGAGTTTAAATTATGTGAATTTGAAATAGTGTGCATCATGAAAAAATGAAATAAATGCAATTTATACGAACTCTTAAAATAACAGGAACAAGGAGGCTCCATTTTCAAGTTAAAGTACCATTATTTCTTATGGAAATGTACAATTTACTTTATGCCAAATTCACTTTATGCGACACAACCCTTCACCAACCTATAATGTAATAAAAAAAGAGGAGAGTGTATTGTATATCCTTAAAAACACAATAATATCGCATAACTCCCCTAAACATTACAATCTCTTGCTTTCCAAGGTTATAAAAGGTTGGTGCTGCCTACGTGTACAATTAGTGACGTCACAGATACACAACCATCAACTTCCATTATGTACAGTTGACAAAAAAGGTATTGCGACAACTCTTGATATAACATTATATATATTAATGTCCATATTTGTTTGTAGGGATTATAAGTATGTATTACAGAAGGATATGTATATTTCCTTCTGTGATACATGCTATATTATAAGTATGTATTACAGAAGGATATGTATATTTCCTTCTGTTATACATGCTATATTATAAGTATGTATTACAGAAGGATATGTACATTTCCTTCTGTTATACATGCTTATAGTCCATACAAATAGTTGTGGATATTACTAGGGTTAAAGTTCTATCAAGATTTGTCACAATACCTTTTTTGGCAACTGTACAACTTTGATGGCTTTTATATGCCAAACAATATTTTTCTTTGTCAAATAAATTACATAACAGGACAATTCAGCTCATTTATTAACGATATAAATTGTTTACTAGATAACAAATTTGACCGTCAACCAGTCCAGTATGCAATGTGCCCCCCCCCCCCCAAAAAAAAAAAAAAAAAAAAAATACAGTAGTGTAAAAAACGATAAAAAAAATACAAGACAAAAAAAATACAGTAGTGTAAAAAACGATAAAAAAAATACAGTAGTGTAAAAAACGATAAAAAAAATACAAGACAAAAATACAATAGTGTATAAAAAAAAAATAATAAATAAACAAGACAAGACAAAAATACAGTAGATTAAAACAAAAAACAAAAAAAAAAACAAGACAAAACAAAAATACAGTAGATTAAAAAAAAAAAAAAGACAAAATACAGATTAAAAAAAACAAAAACAAGACAAGACAAAAATACAGTAGATAAAAAAAAAAAAAAAAAAAATGAGACAAGACAAAAATACAGTAGATTAAAAAAAAAAAAAAAAAAAAAAGAGACAAGACAAAAATACAGTAGATTAAAAAAAAAAAAAAAAAAAAAAAAAAAAAAAAAAAACTACGAAAACAGAGTAGGGCGGTGTGAAAAAAAAAACGGTGCGTGCGTTTGTTTACCGTCGCGTGTTGAGTTAATACGATTCCTACTGGTGCGTTGTAATACGGGTGATCCGGGTAAGGAGCGATGTCTGGCTGAACGACCACCATTGATGTTACCCATTAGACCGGCTAGTAAATGGGTCGGGCTAATTGTTCTGTTAACCCCTTCATCAATATTACTATCTATTGTAATATCAACACCTATTTTATTACTACTACCACCACCACTACCACCACTACCACTACTACCACCACTAGATGAGACAGTTACCGTTGTTGTTGTTGTTGTTGTTGCTGTCGTTGTCTCACTGCCTCTACTACCACCACTACCACCACCACCACTACTACCACCACTACTACAGCAAGGCACATTATATTTACTTCCACCATCACTACTACCGTTAGTGTAAGAATCTATCGAAGCACTGGAGTGTTTATTATTATCTCCATTACAACAACTACTACTACTATTGATGATACAAGGTGCTACAATATGCTGACCACTGTGTGTTTTATAAAGTCTACCTGAAGTATCTTCCCCGACAACTGCTCCTGAACCAACACCATCTGAACCACTCATTGTTTTAGGTTCAGCTACCACCTAGAGGGGAACGAGGGTTAAGTTAAATAAAGCAGTTAAGTAGTATTAATAATAAGCAATACACATGTACAGTTAAAGTAGTTAAGTAGTATTAATAATAAGCAATACACATGTACAATTAAAGTAGTTAAGTAGTATTAATAATAAGCAATACACATGTACAGTTAAAGTAGTTAAGTAGTATTAATAAGAAGCAATACACATATACAATTAAAGTAGTTAAGTAGTATTAATAATAAGCCATACACATATACAGTGGGTGTCAAATATAATCATCCATATAGGGGGGGTAACTCCTGTAAGAGTTTGACAGCTTCCCTCTGTTCCTTAGATGATAAACTTTACAATAAATAGGTTAACTACCATCTTTTAATTTAATACAAGCAGCTACACACTACTTAAAACAATAACACACACACACACACACACACAGGTTAACTACCATCTTTTAATTTAATACAAGCAGTTACACACTACTTAAAACAATAACATCATAATTATGTGAACGTGAAAACATTAGACAGTAAATGGTTTGAGATACCCATATGTGGATGATTATTATTGACCACAACTGTACACACAGGCACAATTTTCGTTGCTTAAAGATTTAGTAAGTAGCGGAAAAGAAGGAAATTAGTTTGTGTTGTAGCCTGACTGATGATTACAGTATATTAAATGATTTTATAACTGGTAAAATACAGATTATAACATGTCAAACAAATCATTATTCAACACCTTGTTATAATATTTTAAGTGTTATTCCTAAACTGTTTGTTATTTTGTTATTTGAGAATGAAATGTGTAGTTGTTGTTGTTGTTGTTGTTATTGATGAACTCCAAACTGTGATAGTGAACCAACAGACACACACACACACATACAGTTAAATCTCTCCAATATAAACACCTTTCTAGTCTGTTCAAAATTTGTGTTCCACTAGCCTCTATCTATCTAGCTATTTCTATCTGTCTATCTATTGCTATTGCTATTTCTATCTATCTATATATCTAACTATCTATCTATATATATATCTATCAATCTATTTATCTATATCTATTTCTATCTACAGTATCTATCTATCTATCTATATCTATCTATCTATCTATATCTATCTATCTATCTAAGCATAAGAGGCCAAAAGGGACACAAGTTTTGAAAAGAGTATAACTAACTAACTAACTAACTAACTAACTAACTAACTAACATACCTTCCTGGGGTCTGGTTGTACAAGTCTCTTAATCCTCACGGTAATACTGTTTTTATCGCCATTAATATTAGTGGTGGAGAATAGTTTAGCCGCCTGTTGTCCGGAGTTTAAATAGGTTCCGTTCACCGCCAGTAATATATCGTTCTTTCGGAGTCCGGCGGTCTGGGCGGGAGAGTTTTGCTGCACCGATTCTACCATCTGAAAAAATAGTATGGTTATTATTATTATTATTATTATTATTATTATTATTATTATTATTATTACTATTATTATTATTGTATCTGAAATATTATGGTTATTATTATTATTATTATTATTATTATTATTATTATTATTATTATTATTATTATTATTATTATTACTATTATTATTATTATTATTACTATTATTATTATTGTATCTGAAATATTATGGTTATTATTATTATTATTATTATTATTATTATTATTATTATTATTATTATTATTATTATTATTGTATCTGAAATATTATGGTTATTATTATTATTATTATTATTATTATTGTATCTGAAATATTATGTTTATTATTATTATTATTATTATTGTATTTGAAATATTATGGTTATTATTATTATTATTATTATTTATTGTTGTTGTTGTTGTTATTACCTGTGTACCCTCGTCAGCGTGTCGTAGGAGTATACCGGCTGAGGTTCCTTGTTGACGTTTGAGTGTAATGTCTTGTATGACCCACAGACCCGACGGCTTCTCAACGGCACACACCATAGCTACTTCACTCAATATCACAGTGCAGTACATTACTTCACCAACCAATGATGCCTTCAACACACACACACACACACACAGAGAAAGAGAGAGAGAAATAATTATCATATAGAGTAAATGTATTGTTGCCTTCAATACACACACACACACACAGAGAAAGAGAGAGAGATAATTATAATATAGAGTAAATGTATTGTTTATTACTTCACCAACCAATGATGCCTTCAATACACACACACACAGATATATATATATATATATATATATATATATAATTAGATACAGTAAAGTAAATGTATTGTAAACTTTCTTTGTACTGTATATTATTTCACCAACCAATGACGCCTTCATACACGCACACACACACACACAGAGATACAAAACAAAATACAGCAGATACAACAACAACAACATGCAACAACAAAATACAGCACATACAACAAGAACAACATGCAACAATAAAATACAGCACATACAACAACAACAACATGCAACAATAAAATACAGCACATACAACAACAACAACATGCAACAATAAAATACAGCATATACAACAACAACATACAGCACATACAAAACAAAATACAGGAGATACAACAACAACATGCAACAACAATAAAATACAGCACATACAACAACAACATGCAACATACAACAACAACATGCAACAACAAAATACCTGTACAGCACATACAACAACAACAACAACATGCAATTTCTAAACAATACAGTACTATAATAAAGTATTTCATTATTGGTACAGTGGACAGCACTGCCGCGTTGTACAGGGGCACACACCAATGTTTAAAAGATTGAGTTCCTTAAGGGGGTGTGGGAATAGGGGACAGGCTTGGGGGGGGGTTAGGGGTTGCAGGAGTAGGGGGACAGGCTTGGGGTGAGTAGAAAGTCTGTTCCCTATTATCGGTCCCCCCAAGCCTGTCCCCTATTCCCACACCCCCTTAATTAAGCAACAAAGTTAGTTAGTGTATCAAGGATATTCCCATCTCACACACAGGCATTATTTTGAAATAAATATATATACACTCTGCTCTTTTTTTATTACATTATAGGTTGGTGAAGGGTTGTGTCGCATAAAGTGAATTTTGCATAAAGTAAATTGTACATTTCCATAAGAAATAATGGTACTTTAACTTGAAAATGGAGCCTCCTTGTTCCTGTTATTTTAAGAGTTCGTGTAAATTGCATTCATTTCATTTTTTTCATGATACGCACTATTTCAAATTCGCATACAGTAATTTAAACTTGCATAAAAAGAGAGGAGAGTGTATAGCCACATACAAACACACACACACACACCAAGGTACTGTAGGTTTAGGCACTCACATAATATCAGAAAGCGTGTCCCAATACAGTGGTCTGAGATCCATTTTAATAACAGAGAGTTCAAACATTTTTTTTTTTTTTTTTTTTTTCATGTCTGTATGTCAGGATATTGGTTTTTGTCTGCAAATAAAAAAAACAATTGCAGTGCTTATTTATCATGCCAAGACTATAAAAAAAAATTATACAACTACAAGCTGGCTAGTTTATTTATAGCAAAACAACAACAAGGCAATAAACACGTACAGTTGTGGTCAATAATAATCATCCACATATGGGTATCTCAAACCATTTACTGTCTAATGTTTTCACGTTTATATATGATGTTATTGTTTTAAGTAGTGTGTAGCTGCTTGTATTAAATTAAAAGATGGTAGTTAACCTGTGTGTGTGTGTGTGTGTGTGTGTGTTATTGTTTTAAGTAGTGTGTAGCTGCTTGTATTAAATTAAAAGATGGTAGTTAACGTGTGTGTGTGTGTGTGTGTTATTGTTTTAAGTAGTGTGTAGCTGCTTGTATTAAATTAAAAGATGGTAGTTAACCTGTGTGTGTGTGTGTGTGTGTGTTATTGTTTTAAGTAGTGTGTAGCTGCTTGTTGTAAATTAAAAGATGGTAGTTAACCTATTTATTGTAAAGTTTATCATCTAAGGAACAGAGGGAAGCTGTCAAACTCTTACAGGAGTTACCCCCCCCCCTATATGGATGATTATATTGGACCACGACTGTACATTTGTCATACAGTAAGTGCACAAACATTTTAACAAGCCCACGATGTTGTTGTTGTTGTTGTTGATGATAAATTATCCAAATCAACAAAAATACAAAGCCTTACAAAAATGAGTTAATGTGCACTATTTTTTTTTTATAGTGTATGTATGAAACTAAAAAATAACTCTACTTTAATGGCCATAAAGTAGAGTTTAAATAAGTAAGGTAAAGTACTTGTATGTATGAGAACAATACTTTACTCTAATGGCCATAAGAACTAAAAAAAAACTCTACTTTAATGGCCATAAAGTAGAGTTTAAATAAGTAAGGTAAAGTACTTGTATGTATGAGAACAATACTTTACTCTAATGGCCATAAAAACTAAAAAAAACCTCTACTTTAATGGCCATAAAGTAGAGTTTAAATAAGTAAGGTTAAGTACTTGTAGTCTGGAACATTTGACAACACTGCCGGTAAGTCTGCCTGGAGGGATGGAATATGCTCCTACTCCACCTACTCCTCCTCCACTTCCTCCTCCTCCTCCACCTTCTTCTCCTTCTTCAGTAGTTGTGGTGGTGGTGTGTTGTTGTTGTTGTTGTTGTTGTTGTGAGGTGAGTGTCGGTGTTCTGTTTACAAGAGGTGGTCCACGCAGCTTGAAGTAAGGGAGGGTGTGTTTACGTTTTAACATCCCACGGAGTTGTGAGATGATGATGGAGTTGAAGCGAGGGATGTGGAGACCAAGGCTGGAGTACACTTCAAACTCAACCTATTATTATGACAAAGTATATGTAATCATTAATTTTACTTCATAGCATAGGTAATAATTAATTTTATTTCAAAGTACAGTACACTATATACAATAAATTAATTTTATTTCAAAGTACATGTATATGCAATATATTAATTTTATTTCAAAGTATATGCAATATATTAATTTTATTTCAAAGTACATGTATATGCAATACATATATTAATTTTATTTCAAAGTATAGGCAAAATTTTAATTTTATTTCAAACTATAGGCAAATAATTAATTTTACAAAGCCTGTCCCCTATTCCCGCACCCTCCTAACCCCCCCCCCCCCAAGCCTGTCCCCTACTCCTGCACCCCTATAATACAATCTATACAATACAATACAATACAATATAATATAATATAATACAATACCTGAGGTTCATCATAGAAAGAGAAACTCCAATGTGTGAACGGATGACGAGAAAATTGTAGTCGTCCATTACCAGACAGATGAACCACTGACACACATACAAGAAACATGATATTTATTATTTATTATTATGGAAACATTATATTATTTATCATTGAAATATATGATGAATAATATACCAGTACCTTTAATTATAATCAATTTAAACAATGACAATATAATATACCTTTTATTATAATCAATTTAAACAATGATAATATTAATATACTTTTTATTTTAATCAATTTAAACAATGATAATATTAATATACATTTTATTATAATCACTTTAAACAACGATAATGAATTATAATACTGTATACCTTTTATTTTAATCAATTTAAACAACGATAATGAATAATATACCAGTACCTTTTATTATAATCAATTTAAACATTTTATTATAATCAATTTAAACAACAATAATGAATAATAATACTGTATACCTTTTATTATAACCAATTTAAACAATGACAATATAATATACCTTTAATTATAATCAATTTAAACAATGACAATATAATTTACCTTTTATTCTAATCACTTTAAACAACGACAATAATACTGTACCTTTAATTTTGACCATAGCTGCCTTGGAGAGCCTAGAGGAAGCATCAACAGCCAATTGTATACCACCATTATATTCCACTTCAACCAGAATGTCAACTTGTTCCAACATGGATGTGTCTGGGTTGAGGTGGACGTGTTTGGCCGTCACCGCTCGGACCACAGGAAAGTTGATCCCTAAATTTAAGTCCCTGATCTGTGGGAAAAAGGGAAAAATTGTGCAAAGTTTGTCCCTAAATTTGTGGAAAGTCAGTCCCTAAATTTAAGTCCCTGATCTGTGGGGAAAAAGGGACAGGGTGTGGAAATTTTGTCCCTAAATTTGTGGAAAGTTTGTCCCTAAATTTGTGGAAAGTCGGTCCCTAAATTTGTGGAAAGTTGCTCTTTAAATTTAAGTCCCTGATCTGTGGGGAAAAAGGGAAAAATTGTGCAAAGTTGATCCCTAAATTTTGTAAGTATATATATAGAGGATAGAGTATATTATAAGTGTTTACTACTACTACTATTACTACTACTACAACTACTACTTTTATTACTACGACTACTACTACTACTACTATAACTACTATAACTATTACTACTACTACTATAACTACTATTACTACTACTACTACAGTACAGTACTACTACTATAACTTCTACTACTACTACTACTACTACTACTACTACTATAACTACTACTATAACTATTACAACTATTACTACTACTACTACTATTATTATAAGTGATTACATTCCTTATATTTCTTACCTGCATACTATGAATGAACTTAGATAATGCCTTGTGTTTTAAAAGTTCACTAAATTCCAATGTTAACATATTATTCACCCAACGCATTATTCTCGCCTCAAACCGCTTCTCCTGAGAACAAAAATAACATTATAAATTTATTACATATATATACTGTATTGTTAAGTATTGTATCAATATTACAAACACTACATGTACAAAAAATTAAATGGACGAGACAAATCATTCAAATATTTTTTTTATTGCAGATTTGGAATAATGAAAACATGAAGAAAGGTGACGGAGAGATAGAACAAGATTATTATTATTATTATTATTATTATTATTATTATTATTGTTATCATTATTATTATTATTGTTATTATTATTATCATTATAATTATTATTATTATTATTATTATTATTATTGTTATCATCATTATTCTCTGCCACCAAATAAAAATAATAATAATAATAATAATAATAATAATAATAATAATAATAATAATAACAACAATATTAATGATCAAAATATAAATATAAATATATATATATATATACCAATATCTATCTATCTATCTATCAATCATTATATAAAGTATAATATACCTGGAAAAAAAATTGAAGTATGAGGTTAAGAGTGAAGCAAGTTTCTCGTCGGTGGAAGGCATCACCAGGTTTCAATTTCTCCACCAGTTCTTGCGGCAAACGACAATTATCAACCACAAACTTATCCTTTTTCTTATTTTCGCTTCCATCTTGTTGTTGTTGTTGTTGTTGTTGTTGTTGTTGTTGTAGTGTTGTTTCTTGTTTGACTATCCACCACCAGGCTGTTGCCACGACACACACACCACCAGACACAAACACCAAGATGTGCCATAGTATTAGGCCCAACATTATGTGTGTGTGTGTGTGTGTGTGTGTGTGTGTGTGTGTGTGTGTGTGTGTGTATGTGTGTGTGTAAAAGAGAGAACGATGGGAAGAGAGAACTTTTTTTTCTTTTTTTTTTTTGTGTGTGTGTGTAAAAGAGAGAAGAGAGAACTTTTTTTTTTTTTTTTTTGTGTGTGTGTGTGTGTAAAAGAGAGAACGATGGGAAGAGAGAACCTTTTTTTTTTGTGTGTGTGTGTGTGTGTGTGTAAAAGAGAGAACCCTTTTGTGTGTTTGTGTGTAAAACGGAGAGAGCCACAAACAAAACCAATCGACAGAGAACTCTTATGTGTGTGTGTATGTGTGTGTGTGTGTGTGTGTGTGTGTGTGTGTGTGTGTGTGTGTGTGTGTGTGTGTGTGTGTGTATAACTTGACTATAGGTTATATCCTCACCACCAACACCGTCATTCTTTACTGAAACATAAAATATATTAAATTATTACCAATATAATTATATAAAAATATTTTGGTAAATTTTTACAAGTTGCCACAACAGGATTTCACTGGATTTTTTTTTATTTCCCAGAAGGATTTGGTGTGACTACCGGGACCTAACCAGGACAGACTACTGGGACCTAACCAGGGCAGACTACCTGGACCTAACCAGGGCAGACTACTGGGACCTAACCTGTGCAGACTACCTGGACCTAACCTGTGCAGACTACCGGGACCTGACCAGGGCAGACTACTGGGACCTAACCTGTGCAGACTACCGGGACCTAACCAGGGCAGACTACAGGGACCTAACCTGGGCAGACTACAGGGACCTAACCAGGGCAGACTACAGGGACCTAACCAGGGCAGACTACAGGGACCTAACTATAAGAGGTAACTACTGTTATGCAACATTTACAGAAGAAATGGTATATAGAAAAGTGGTTTGTAATAGTGAAATATAAACACTGGTAATAGTAAAACTTTTGAAATCGAGTTGTGGCAACTTGTAAAAATATTCCCAATAATAATTAAATAACGGTAATATATCAATAAATACAAAATGAACTACTTCTGTAAATTTACCCATATTATTATATTTATTATTATTATTGTTATTTATCAAAGTAATAATAGCAGTTATCTATTACTATTTATTATATATCCCCAGTATAAATAATAATAGTCGTATCAATAATTACTATTTATCACATAAGTAATAATAGTAGTTATTTATTACTATTTATATACCCAATATATATAATAGTTAATATATAATGTTAAAATAATAATATAGTAAATATATAAGTTAAGATAATAATATAGTTAATATATAATGTTAAATAATAGTCGTATCAATAAGTACATAATAATCATGTTTACTATTTATCTAAGTAATAATAGTAGTTATATATTACTATTTATATACCCAATATATATAATAGTTAATATATAATATTATATAATATTATAATTCTTACTTTATCAATCATTTCCATTGATCTTTTATAAAAAATATTCTCACATAATAATGAACCTCAGACCAGCTGACCCAGAGACAGTGTTACCAACCAGTAGTAGCCCAATTGGTCTACATACAGTGTTAACAACGAGTTTTATAGCCCATTGTCATCTTATAAATAGCCCAAACATCAGCTGATATAGGCAGTGTTACCAACGAGTTTTATAGCCCAATTTGACTAGGTACAGTATTGACAACGCATTTTATAGCCCAACATCGTGTAACCAGCTCAAGGATGAGTTGAGCCAGCTGACCCAGACAGTGTTACCAACGTATTTTATAGCCCAATATATTTCTATAAATAGCCCAACGTACTAATCCTTGGTATAAATGGCCCAAGCACCAACTGAACAATGCAGTGTTACCAACGAATTTTATAGGCTAATTTGGCCTATAAATAGCCCAAAGTAGTATAAATAGTCCAAAGAATTCATCAAAGTTTACTGACAAAACCCACTTTTTTTTTAGACAGGTATTTATTCTGGATGACATAAATGTAAACCAATACACCAAACCAATAGTTCGCAACACTAGTCATAATTAATAAATACCGACTCATGTCAACAAGGTACAAGTCAAGGAATTTTTATCTCTTGTTCTCGTCTATCTCATTCTTACACCCGTAGTTTTAAAACATGAGGTCCCTTACTGGAGCTCTATGAACCCTCCAAACTACTCCAGGCAACAGATTCCCTATTAGAAACACTGAAGCTTTCTGTGGCCTGGATTATTTGGAGGGTTCATAGAGCTCCAGTAAGGGACCTCAATTTTTTTAAACTACGGGCCTTATACCTCACACTGCTCTCCTCCTTCAATGTTTACAAAATAATGTTCCTATACATTTAAATAATACAATATTATTATGATAAAATAAAACAACCAGAGTACTGTAGCTAAAGTTATTAAAGTTTATTAAAATGAACATATATGTACAGTTGGACACATGAATGGGTGGTACAGCCCAGGTGGGGAATTAGGGGACAGGCTTTGGGGGGTGCGGGAGTAGGGGGACAGGCTTTGAGGGGGGTTGGGTGGGTGCAGGAGTAGGGGGACAGGCTTGGGGTGGTGTACGGGGGTAGAAAGCCTGTCCCCTATTCCCACACCCACCCATAACTCCCCCAAGCCTGTCTCCCTACTCCCGCACCCCCCAAGCCTGTCCCCTACTCCCACACCCCCTTAAAGATACTTGATATTGGCAGAAATGGACCATCTTTCACTTGGGGATATAAAGTCATGGTCAATAATTTTGCAACACCTTCCAATGAGATAGCTTTGAAAAATTATCCAAAACTATATAGCTGTTGGTGTCTGCAAAAAAAATTGGTTCACAAGATTCAAATGGCTCGTTTTTATTCAACATGACTTTATCACAAATTCCTGTGTCCAACTGTTACAATACATACATACAGTCAGTGTCAATAATAATCATCCACATATGGGTATCTCAAACCATTTACTGTGTAATGTTTTCACGTTTATATATGATGTTATTGTTTTAAGTAGTGTGTAGCTGCTTGTATTAAATTAAAAGATGGTAGTTAACCTGTGTGTGTGTGTGTGTTATTGTTTTAAGTAGTGTGTAGCTGCTTGTATTAAATTAAAAGATGGTAGTTAACGTGTGTGTGTGTGTGTTATTGTTTTAAGTAGTGTGTAGTTGCTTTTATTAAATTAAAAGATGGTAGTTAACCTATTTATTGTAAAGTTTATCATCTAAGGAACAGAGGGAAGCTGTCAAACTCTTACAGGAGTTACCCCCCCTATATGGATGATTATATTGGACCACAACTGTACATGTCAATATGGCTGATAATAGATACATGGAAATAAACAGGCATGCTTAAGGGATTAATAATATTCTACTATTACATCAGGTAAACACAAGTCTAATCATATATAGTATTTTTTTTATATCAAATTGGAAGTTAGATGGCAGAACAGAGTGGAAGAGTATGTAAAGGAGAGAAACATGAGGGACAGAGTAGGGAGTAAGGAGGGAGTGTTGGAACAGAGTGGAAGAGTATGTAAAGGAGAGAAACATGAGGGACAGAGTAGGGAGTAAGGAAGGAGTGTTGGAACAGAGTGGAAGAGTATGTAAAGGAGAGAAACATGAGGGTCAGAGGAGGGAGTAAGGAGGGAGTGTTGGAACAGAGTGGAAGAGTATGTAAAGGAGAGAAATGTAAGGGTCAGAGGAGGGTGTGAACAAGTAAGGAGGGAGTGTTGGGACAGGGAAAACTGGAGACACTTCTGCCGTGGCTATCACCTTGGAGGGAACGAGGCGTCAGAGCTATAGATAGATAGATAGATAGGAAGATTGGATCATTACCCAAACTTACACGTTTTATCACGGAATAATAATTAAAACACGGCATAAAATTAATGTCAACCACTTATATATATGTGTGTGTCAAGTCACATGATAATTTGAGAACACCAAGAACATTAAGAGATAAGGAAAGTATTAAAATTTAGCCAAAAGAGATAGAGAAAATTATAAAAAAACATTATCTTTAATGAATAGCATCTTAAGTAAAAATGTAAATTAAAAAACTATATACAGAAAACATAATCAAAGAGTTAATTTCTTTCTCCTTTTCCAAACAAGATCCTAATAAGCAGACATTGGGGTTAAATGCACATACATTTTATAAGCAATCAATTTTTTTATAGTACTGTGTGAATCATATAGAGTATATATATATATATCTATTTATGCTACACTGCAAGAATTCAAGACTGAACTTTATACTGTATATTAATATTGCATTTTACTGCTATTAAATTATAAATATTTATCCAGGTAATGTAAAGAATGTGTTTGACATGTGGGTGTATTGATGGTAAATATAATATCCATTATAACTTTTAATTAACATTACTGCAGCTTCAACCTTTAAATCACCAGTTAATCTATATACACAATATTTAATACAGCCTATAGTGACTTACAATCCTGTAATTTATGCCTATACAACTATCAACTAACCTTCCTTCCCAGTAAATTTTAAGCCTTGTATTTAGGCAATATATTTCAAATAAAATTTTCTACATTTTCCATTACTATACCCTGTTAAAAATTTTGTTCCTTTTGGCCTCTTATGCTTAGATAGATAGAAATAGATAGATAGATAGAAAGAGCGATAGTTAGATAGATAGATATATAAATAGAGATAGTTAGATAGATAGATATATAAATAGAGATAGTTAGATAGATAGATATATAAATAGAGATAGATAGATATATAAATAGAGATAGTTAGATAGATAGAGGCTATAGTGGAACACAAATTTTGAACAGACTATAGTTATTTGTACATCAGCTATTCAAATGTTTAACAATGTTGTTTTGTATAGTAGCAATATCATCATGAAGCTACTTTTTCTGTTGCCTTGTTGCTGTTCCAATATTGCACTGGTTGACCTTCGTTGCAAACCGGAGTGAATTGAGTGTTTCATTGACACACATTTCCAACGGTGACACATTGACGAACATCAGGGTCTTAGAATTTCCCCCCAGTGAACTTTGTAGTAGATGAGTCAACTTGGAGTTACGGTATGGAATGTGACTTTGCTGAAAAAAAATAACAATGTCACATCAGACCTACTTAAGGTGACAAAATAGTTGCCATAGAATTTATAATTAGAATTAAAAAAAAAATAGTAATAAACATGAGGGGATAAATAGTATATTGTCTTTTGTTACATTGGATAAAGTTAAATAATTCCTTTGTAATATTTATCTTGTCCCATGAATGATGAGAAAAGGTATGAATAAAAAACTGAGTACATTCTCCTCTCTTTTTATGTGAGTTTAAATTATGTGAATTTGAAATAGTGTGTATCATGAAAAAAAATTAAATAAATACAATTTACAGGAACTCTTAAAATAACAGGAACAAGGAGGCTCCATTTTCAAGTTAAAGTACCATTATTTCTTATGGAAATGTACAATTTACTTTATGCTAAATTCACTTTATGCGACACAACCCTTCACCAACCTAACCTAACCTAACATAAAAAAAGAGGAGAGTGTAATAATAATGTGTGATAAACTTACCTTTTGTCCGAGAGCCATGATAACATTACCAAGGTTAGACAAAGATTTATTAATACTTTGTGTTTCAGTGAGTCGAGCTCCTTCTGATCCAGATTCCTTCAGTCTCTCGGAGCCAGCAAGGTCAACCAAGTTCAAGGTTCCTATAAAATACAATACTATAATATTAGACAAAATGTTCATTAAAGTTTATTCTTTTTAGGTCTGTAACAAATATATTGAATGTTATCAATAATTTACAGTTTAGAACACAGGGATTAGGAGTTGTATTTTAGATAATCAAATATAAAGAATTCATATTATGTCTCAATATTGTATGAGACTAATAATAGTCTTTATTTTATACTAATTGATGCCTTGTTTCCACATGGTAACTTCCCATAAAGGGCTTGATAAGTTAGAATAGTAACTACAGGTACTATAAAATATATGAATCCTGGATATAAAGATTGAATTAGTGTCCAGCAAATGATATTAGTTTTTTCACATTGAAGTTCACTCAATATTTCTTTGAACATTTGTTTGGTTTTGTGAGAATGAAGAACTGTGTACTATAATCTTTATAATGCTTTGGTAACTAATATTGTTTACACATAACTTCTGATATATGAGCCTTTAGGGGGTGTGGGAATAGGGGGACAGGCTTGGGGGAGTTTTGGGGGGTGCGGGAGTAGGGGGACAGGCTTAGGGTGGGTGGGGGGGAGGGGGTAGTAAGCTTGTCCCCTATTCCGTCACCCCCCAAGCCTGTCCCCTACTCCCACTCCTCCTTAACACTACATTTGTGAGTGAAGTAACAATGATCTTTTGTTTACCTTCACAAGCATCAGACGTCTTTGTATTTTCTCCTCTCAGTTTAAGTTGGAAGACAGAGTGTGATCGTGAAGACCTTTCATTCATGTTGGTGCTGGCTACGGCTCGCTGCTGCTGGGCAAGTTTCAGCAACTTTTGTATCTCAGCTTCACATGTTACCGGCACAACCTACAAGTCAATGACAGTCTTACAATATCATATAATAATAAAAATAATTAAAAAGTAGGATGCAAAAGGTATTACGACAAATTTTGATAGAACTTTAACCCTAGTAATATCCACAACTATTTGTAGGGACTATAAGCATGTATAACAGAAGGAAATATACATATCCTTCTGTAATACATATATACTTATAATCCCTACACACAACCATGGACATTAATATATCTAATGTTGTATCAATAGTTGTCGCAATACCTTTTTTGGCAACTGTATTTGTAGGCACATGAATATCTCCATTACCAACAAGATTATGGAGTTTACAACTAATTCTGTTTAACTGTGTCACAAACATTATTATTATTCTATCATTTCTATTTAAAACAACACATGTAATTCACAAGTGATATATTTCTGGTATCAGCCATGCAGAGAATTATAACATCACTTTACCTTTAAGTTCGTAACATAATGATCATTCTTCTTATTGTCCACCAGTTTCATATCATAACTTAGATTCTTAGCTTCTTTAGGAGTTGCCAGCAAATCTCTGATGTTTTCATTATAGATCTCCAGGAAACTTGCCTCTGCCTTGTATGACCAACCCTTCAAAACAATACAAAATACTGTATTAGAATCTCATGTACAGTTGCCAAAAAAGGTATTACGACAAATCTTGATAGAACTTTAACCATAGTAATATCCACAACTATTTGTAGGGACTATAAGCATGTATAACAGAAGGAAATATACATATCCTTCTGTTATACATATACTTATAATCCCTACAGACAACTATGGACATTAATATATTTAATGTTGTATCAATAGTTGTCGCAGTATCTTTTTTGGCAACTGTACTTTATTATTTCAGGATATAATGATGAGTATGTATTATGGATAGACAAACTATACTTAGTGAGGTATTGTACTGTAATATAACCAAGGTGTTAACAGACACAAATAATGATACAGTATAAACATGAAATATCAATACAGAAAATTCTACAGCTATCATAATTTTATCAAATGGGGAATCCAAGAATCTTACCTTATCTTCAAGTTGCTTTATGGCGGCAAATATATGCTTTACTGTCCTTGGTATCATTCCTTCCAATTCCTCATTATCATGGTCACCTTCCATAGTGAATGTTTTCCCTGAGCCAGTCTGACCATAGGCAAACACACACACATTATAACCATCAAGGACTGACTGGGCAAGCTGAGATATTTCCTCAAACACTTCAGCTTGGGTTGAGTTTGGCTGGAAGACTTTATCATAAGAGAACTCAATGGTTCCTCCACCACGACCCTTCAAACCAGACATACTACTTCCATTTGGATCTGAAAATATAACAATGTGTAATGAACGTTAAAAAAAGTACAAGATACACTCTGCTCTTTTTTTATTACATTATAGGTTGGTGAAGGGTTGTGTCGCATAAAGTGAATTTAGCATAAAGTAAATTGTACATTTCCATAAGAAATAATGGAACTTTAACTTGAAAATGGAGCCTCCTTGTTCCTGTTATTTTAAGAGTTCCTGTAAATTGCATATATTTAATTTTTTTCATGATACGCATTATTTCAAATTCGCATAATTTAAACTCACATAAAAAGAGAGGAGAGTGTATCACAAACTTTACTTAATCCTACATTTATGGTAGGTAAGAATGAGAAGTGAGATGTATTATTTCCAACCAGTTTGACTACCGTTATATTACAGTAAATATATATATAGTGTATGTAGGCTATGAACCAAGCTAATATTTAACTATAGTCTGTTCAAAACTTGTGTTCCGCTGGCCTCTTATGCTTAGATAGATAGAAATAGCTAGATAGACAGGTAAGAGATAGATAGAAATAGAGACAGATAGAGATAGATAGATAGATAGAAATAGATATAGATACAAATAGAGACAGATATATAGAGGAAAATGGAACACAAGTTTTGAACAGTTATAGTTATTGTCACTCACCAGCTGACTTGGAGAGTTCAAGTGTTCTATCGTCCATGAAGTTGATGTGATGAATGACGTCAGAACCACCATTGTTTTTTATCTCTTCATCAAGTAATGGCCGTACACGACAAAACACTCGGATGTTGCCCTGAAAATACACACACACAATCACAAAATTACCAAAGAATGTACAGTTGCCAAAAAAGGTATTGTGACAAATCTTGATAGAACTTTAACCCTAGTAATATCCACAACTATTTGTAGGGACTATAAGCATGTATAACAGAAGGAAATATACACATCTTTCTGTAATACATACTTATAATCCCTACAAATAACTATGGACATTAATATATTTAATGTTGTATCAATAATTGTCGCAATACTTTTTTTGGCAACTGTATATCCTGGCAATAACAATACCCACAAAGATAGTAAATATCTCATACTAACTTCATTGCTCCAGATTTACCAACACAAAACTTCCACCATAATTAAGACACACAAAACAACAAAGTACAATTACTATACACACTCTCCTCTTTTTTTTTTACATTATAGGTTGGTGAAGGGGTCGCATAAAGTGAATTTAGCATAAAGTAAATTGTACATTTCCATAAGAAATAATGGAACTTTAACTTGAAAATGGAGCCTCCTTGTTCCTGTTATTTTAAGAGTTTGTGTAAATTGCATTTATTTAATTTTTTTCATGATACGCACTATTTCAAATTCGCATAATTTAAACTCACATAAAAAGAGAGGAGAGTGTATACAATACTATACTATTATATTCACCTTGAGTTCCTGGACCAGATTATGAAGTTTTCTCCTCAATGAGTCACTGTCAGTTAGTTTATTCTCCAAGGTGGTTATTATTGTTTTGAGTTGATGGACTTCCTCCTTCAGACCCGAGGCTTCCTTGGTCCGTTCCTCAAGAAGCATCTTGGTCGACGAAAACTGAACCTCAATCCCGGCATATTGGCTCGTCATGTTACTCACCGTTTTCTGAAATTATTATACATACATACATTAATACATTTTTATCAAGTTTTTTTGTAATTATTATACATACATACATTAATACATTTTTGTCAATTTTTTTTTGTAATTATTATACATACATACATTAATACATTTTTATCAAGTTTTTTTGTAATTATTATATACATAAATTAATACATTTTTATCAAGTTTTTTTGTAATTATTATACATACATACATTAATACATTTTTGTCAAGTTTTTTTGTAATTATTATACATACATACATTAATACATTTTTACCAAGGGTTTTCTTTTGCAATTATTATACATACATACATTAATACATTTTTATAATTTTTTTTTTTGCAATTATTATACATCATTAATACATTTTTACCAAGGGTTTTCTGAAATTATCATACATACATTAATACATCTTTACTTGCAAGGCTTGTCATGTATCAGAGTTATATACTGTACTATAAATTTCAACTTGAGGCATTTCACTCTCCATTCTGTCTACTCTCTCTCTCTCCTACCCTACCATCCATCCTGTCAACAGTTATATCTTAATAATCCTATACAACACAACAATACCTTTAGTCCAGCCATCTCTTCTTCTTTCGTGGCAATTTCTTCTTCCCGTGCTTTCATCTTCCTTGTGAGGGAAGAGGTTTCATATTCCATATCATCAATTTTCCTTTGTAGTTCTTGCTTCTCTGTATTTCTCTCAGTCTGCTCACGCCTAGAAAATAAATAACTTGTTTACAGGATATTAATACTGGATATGTTTTCTCAGATGTGTGTTATTCATCACAGTACCATTAAGATTTAAAAGAGACATTCACCCGTAGTTTTAAAACATTTGAGGTCCCTTACTGGAGCTCTATGAACCCTCCAAACTACTCCAGACAACAGATTCCCTATTCGAAACACTGAAGCGTTTTGTGGCCTGGATTATTTGGAGGGTTCATAGAGCTCCAGTAAGGGCCCTCAAATGTTTTAAAACTACGGACCTAAGTGATATATTGTACTAGGGTTCTATTAAGTGTTACAACAAAGATCTACTGTAATATAAACAACTGTCATAATACTGTACTGTAAATAAACAATATAATATAAACTAAAACACCAGCAACACACACCTTAATATTTCAGAGAGTTTATCAGCTTCTTTTCTGTTGGCGAGATAATCGGTTTGATATTGTTCCAGATCCTGATTCAAGTTTTGTTTTTCATGTTCCAAAAGTTCAATGCGTTTGTTGTAGTCAGTTAGACGATCTTCAAAAGTGTCCCTTTCTGACTTGAAAGTGTTTACCGTCATTTCCATATCTTGAAGACGGCCTTTCATATCCCAGGGGGCTCTCTTGGGCTTCCCTATAAAGCAAATAATTGGTAGATATAATACTGAAATTAATAATAAAAAGACATTGTATGTAATCACTCCTTTGAGGAATATTTTAAGTAATGGAAATAGTGAATTAATTACAGATATCTCTACCCAATTAATCACAACAAATTATCCCTTAACAATTCCACATAAAACTTGAGTAGCTACAAACACATTAAAAATCAATATAAATATTAATACTCTCCTCTCTTTTTATGTGAGTTTAAATTATGTGAATTTGAAATAGTGCGTATCATGAAAAAAATTAAATAAATGCAATTTTCACAAACTCTTAAAATAACAGGAACAAGGAGGCTCCATTTTCAAGTTAAAGTACCATTATTTCTTATGGAAATGTACAATTTACTTTATGCTAAATTCACTTTATGCGACACAACCCTTCACCAACCTATAATGTAATATAAAAAGAGGAGAGTGTATAGTAACTTTATTGTAATATTAAATATGATGAATTGTAGTATTAATTTACTTTTAGAATCCACTTCACTTGTTGATGTTGTCTTGGAAGCAGCAATGTTGTTCCTAGTGACAGGTTGACTATTAACAACACGGTTCGTAATGTTGTTCACAGGCCTACGTCCACCTGTTGGCAAAGTCATTCACATAGGACCTTGGTTATTGTTTATTATTATTACTAACAGTATCAACTAACACTCATATTATAGTCTGTTCAAAACTTGTGTTCCGCTGGCCTCTTATGCTTAGATAGAAATAGATAGATAGATAGATAGATAGAAATAGAGACAGATAGAGATACAGTAGATAGAAAGATATAGATAGAAATAGACAGATAGATAGAGGAAAATGGAACACAAATTTTGAACAGAGTTATAGTTGGTAAGATATACAGTTTCTTATCATTACTAACAATATCAACTAACACTCATACCGGAATTAGTTGGTAAGATATATTGTAGTCCAATTCACACTAGCAAACCTATTTATGGTATTACAACCATTAGAACTTCTATATCTACAACTTCAAACCAATTACTGTATCTGTATCTATGTGTACAGTAATTGTTATAAATAATTTATAATTTATATACAATATCCACTCAATTCCTATACCAAGGTTAAACATGTGGTATGAGTGAGAAGGCAATTGGTATTGAGTGTGGAGTGGTTGAGAGAGTGAAGTGTAATACTTTGAGATGGTTTGGACATGTAGAGAGAATGTAAGGTGAAGAGTTTGTAAAGAAGGTGTATGGAAGTGTACAGGTGTATGTAAGGTGAGGAGTTTGTAAAGAAGGTGTATGGAAGTGAAGTTGTGGGCTGTGGTGTGAGAGGCAGACCACCAGTAAGATGGCAGAACAGAGTGGAAGAGTATGTAAAGGAGAGTAACATGAGGGGGAGGGGGAAGGCTGGACCAAGTAAGGAGGGAGTGTTGGAACAGGGACAACTAGAAAACACTTCTGCCATGGCCACCTCCTTGGGGACATCAGGGGGGGGATACTCAAAACCACTTAAGGCACCATAAGCCCTAAGGTACCTTAGCTTAAGGCGGCCTCTGACCCAGCAGCCAAAATGTCCCATACTCAAAACATGGGTGCCGCCATATTGCTTTGAGTTACAGTGCCTTAAGTTAAGCGCCTGTAGGGGGTGCCTTAACGCTGGCCGACCCGGAAATAGGGCGAAAATTATCGTTTACACAACCCTACCTATCTGTGGGAGCCGAAATGCAGCGTTACCAATGTGAGGAAATTTAGTCTGCTATGAGGAAATATACTCTACGTGCGGTAGAAATGCAGACTGAATACTGCTATCACGGTATAAGGACTCTATAGTCATTATACCGTGACTGCTATGATGTTGAAATATATCCGCAGAGGATGACAAAGGGCAAAATATGAAGGTATAAGTAAATTACAAATTTAAAACAGTTTGCTACAACAATAAAGTGTGTAAAGAAATTACCCTTTCCTTTATGTATCTCATAAGTACATGATAGTACTGTCTGAATAATTTGTGATATAAATTTTATATATTTTGTTTGAATGATTTTTATCATTAATCAAATATATAACGATATACTTGGTGAGTAGTGTGAAATTTCATATTGTCTATATGTCCATATAATATATTATGCAATACATGTTCCATAGATGATAAAAGCGTGTAAATATTAAAAGCTTGTAAATTAGAAGCTTAGTTATGGTACAGTGGCAACTTGCGATGTGTTATTTGTTTACCTTCAGCTGATGCACAAAGTCGTATGTGATTGGCTAACTATTCCTAAGAGGTGCTTCTGTCCGTTTCTCTCATTGGCTGAGGTGAAGTCCCGTGACACAGGCGGCAAAGGCACCTTAGTGGGACTTACGACAAACGTTCCTCACTACGGCGCCATGGTAAAGTTTTGAGTATGGGACACAACGCCACAAGCTGAGGCGCCACAGGCGCGCGTAACTTAAAGTACCTTAGAGCTGTAAGGCGCCGTAGCTTAAGGCGAGCTTTGAGTATCTCCCCCCTGAGCTATAGATAGATAGAAACCTGAATGTGTTGGTGTGTGTATTGTATAATCTTACCACGAGCAGCTGATGCCGTTGTTGTTGGTATAATGTTTGAAGGTCGACCAGTCAGGTTGTTGGTTGAGGCTCTCATCTTGGTGTTAGTTAAGGTACCTTTACCATGCATTGTATACCTCCTTTGGCCACCAACTGATAAATTGGCCATGGAGGCAGACCTGTATATAACACAATAATATTAACTATCTTGTGTACCGTATACATTATAATCCTATAAGCTACACTAATAGTAACTTTACTGGGTTAATTGCATCCATAAAATAACATATATATTTAATTATATAATTATTTAATTATCGCCCACCACGGCTGCGCCGCGGGTGCTTTTGCCTGCGCTTGCCCCCCCCCCCCCATCAGATGTCACACCAGGTAGTGAAGATGTTAATACTTATCAATGCTAAATATAAAGGACAATGTCTCTTTCACGTAATAGTGAAGATGTTAACACTTATCTATGGTTATAGCCTGTCCCCCCAAAACCCACCTAACCCCCCCAGCCTGTCCCCCTATTCCTGCACCCCCCCCCTAGCCTGTCCCCCATAATCCCCAGGACAGCTGTTGAGGTTCCAAGATATATCATCACAAAATTTGTAGTTACTTTCATTTCCTATAACTTGTACTTTTTACATGAAATTCTACCATTTTGTTGTAGTAATTATTTAATAAGATACACACCTCTCATAATTGTCCATTTCAGTGAAGATCTGTATAGTTTACAACATTTTACATTTGGATTGAGTTCAAACTTATGTAGTAAATGTGGAATAAATTACACAATTAAGTATTATGTTTATAGATGTCAGATTAATGTGTATGTAAATAGTGTTATGTTTATAGATGTGTGTGTAAATAGTGTTCCTGTTTATAAATATGTGATCAATGTGTGTATATGTGAATTGTGTTTATGTTAAGATGTGTGATTAATGTGTATGTAAATAATGTTCCTGTTTATAAATATGTGATGAATGTGTATGTAAATAATGTTCCTGTTTATAAATGTGTGTAAATAATGTTCCTGTTTATAAATATGTGTGTAAATAATGTTCCTGTTTATAAATATGTGATGAATGTGTATGTGTGAATGTTCCTGTTTAGATGTGATTAATGTGTATGTATGTGAATTGTGTGTATGTTTATAGATATGTGACCATCTGGATCCAAATATAAACTTCACTACCGTACACATCTTCACTATCAGTCAATGGTACAATATTATTAAGGAGGTGTGGGAGTAGGGGACAGGCTTGGAGTGGGTAGGAAGCCTGTCCCCCTATTCCCACCCCCCTCAAAACCCCCCAGGTCTGTCCCCCTATTCCTGCACCCCCCTAAAAACTCCCCAAGCCTGTCCCCCTATTCCCACACCCCTCAAAATCCCCCAGGCCTGTCCCCCTACTTCTGCACCCCCCTAAGCCTGTCCCCCAATTCTTGCACCCCTCAAAACCCCCCAAAGTCTGTCCCCCTACTTCTGCACCCCCCTAAACCCCCCCAAGCCTGTCCCCTTATTCCTGCACCCCCCTAAAAATTCCCCAAGTCTGTCCCCCTACTCCCACAACCCCCAAGCCTGTCCCCCTACTTCTGCACCCCCCTAAGTCTGTCCCCCTATTCCTGCACCCCTCAAACCCCCCCCAAGCCTGTCCCCCTACTTCTGCACCCCCCTAAACCCCCCCAAGTCTGTCCCTCTATTCCCACACCCCATTAAATACTAACTTACTTGGTCATTTTGGTTTGGGGTTGTCTTGTGTTTCGAGTTGTTTGTCTCGTTGGAGGAACCATGTTATCTGTAAAAAGGTTTCTCTATAAACAATACATACATATATACATACATACAGTCAGTCAGTGTCAATAATAATCATTCATATATGGGTATCTCAAACCATTTACTGTCTAATGTTTTCATGTTTATATATGATGTTATTGTTTTAAGTAGTGTGTAGCTGCTTGTATTAAATTAAAAGATGTACAACTAAGAGAGAGAGAGATGAGAAAGAGAGATGATAGAGAAAGAGATGAAGGAGAGAGATGAGAAAAAGAGATGATAGAAAGAAAGAAATGAGAGAAATAGAGTTTGAATTACATAGAGTTACACGAGAGAGAGAGAGAGATGAGAGAGATGTGAGAGAGAGAAAGAAAGAGAGTTTGAGTTACATAGAGTTACACGAACGAGAGAGAGATGATAGAAAGAAAGAGATGAGAGAGAGAGAGAGAGAGAGAGAGAGAGAGAGAGAGAGAGAGAGAGAGAGAGAGAAAGAGAGATGAGAGAGAGAGAAAGAGAGATGAGAGAGAGAGATATGAGAAAGAGAGATATGAGAAAGAGAGATGATAGAAAGAAAGAGAGATGAGAGAGAGAGAGAGAAAGAGATCATGTCTATAAGAGAGATGAGAGAGAGAGAAAGAGAGATGAGAGAGAGAGATATGAGAAAGAGAGATATGAGAAAGAGAGATGATAGAAAGAAAGAGAGAAAGAGAGAGAGATGAGAAAGAGATCATGTCTATTAGTATACGAACCTTTAGTAGAACCCAAGGGAGAATTTTGCCTCGCCTTTTTATTTGGTGATGTCAAAATAATTTCAGCATCACTGGCTTCTCTTTTAAATGGAGTTCCTGGAGGCTTCAGTTTGGATGTACCGGGAAGTCGAAGCTTACTTGTACTGGTATTGGTAGCCATTGTATGTACCTGGTAAGTTAGACAGTCTGTAATAAAATAAAGTTACAAGTTGAACATAGTATAATATATTCTGTAATAAAATAAAGTCAAAAGTTGAACATTGTATAATATATTCTGTAATAAAATAAAGTTACAAGTTGGAACATTGTATAATATATTCTGTAATAAAATAAAGTCAAAAGTTGAACATAGTATAATATATTCTGTAATAAAATGAATAAAGTCAAATTAACACACAAATTGGACATTGTATTATATTCTGTAATAAAATAAAGTCAAAAGTGGAACATTTATATAATATATTCTGTAATAAAATTAATAAAGTCAAAAGTTGAAAATTGTATAATATATTCTGTAATAAAATAAAGTCAAAAGTGGAACATTTATATAATATATTCTGTAATAAAATGAATAAAGTCAAAATTAAGGGGGTGTAGGAATAGGGGGACAGATTTTGGGGGGTTTGGGGGGTGCGGGAATAGGGGGACAGGCTTGTTTTTTTTTTATTTTACCATTAAGGGGGTGCGGGAATAGGGGGACAGGCTTGGGGTTTTTTTTTGGGGGGGGGAGTCGGAAGTAGGGGGACAGGCTTGAAGGAGGGTGGGGGGGTGCGGGAATAGGGGGACAGGCTTTCTACCCCCCCCCCCCCCAAGCCTGTCCCCTATTCCCGCACCCCCCAAGCCTGTCCCCTATTCCCGCACCCCCCCCAAGCCTGTCCCCCTACTCCCACACCCCTTTAATTATATCTATCCTTCATAATATATACATTTACATATAAATAATAAATATTTACATATATATTAGTGAAGAAAAAAAAACGCACATTAAATTAATAATATTTTTGAAAACACCAAAATATAATTAATCTAATCTTTCTTCGGTTATTTATCTATTTATAATTATATTTACTATTTAAAATTATATATTATCTTTACCTAGCCTTTATTTAATATATATTTACCTGTATATTCTTGAAAAAACACACAATAATCTTTAAAAACACAATAAAATAAACTTTAGCACAGACGCGGTCCTTGTCTAAGAAGGTTTGAACCCAGTGTTGCCAGATCTGTTTGACCTCATACCCTTCACTTCAACAATACAATTTCCTTTTATTTAACCTCAATTATTTTCCCTGTTTACTCTTGAACATTGATTATGGTATTTTTGTTATTTCATCTGGTAGTAATTTCCTTGTTTACTCTTGAACAAACTTGTATTTTATTAATTTATTTCCCTGTGCGGACTTCTAAATTCTTAATGAATTTTTAAAAATAATCTTGTACCTGGCAATACTGTTTGAATACAATGCAGCCACGTGATTGGTCCACAGATTTGTTTACTTCTACATAGACAACCAATCACAGCGCTTCATTTTATTAACCTAAATAAATGAAGTCTGAGATGCGCAATGACATTATATTTATTTATTATTTAAGGGGGTGCGGTAGTAGGGGGACAGGCTTGGGGGGGGGGGGTGCAGGAATAGGGGGACAGGCTTGGGGGGGGTAGAAAGCCTGTCCCCTATTCCCGCACCCTCCTAACCCCCCACCCCCTGGCCTATCCTATTCCCGCACCCCCCATGACCCCCATAAACTCCCCCCCAAACCTGTCCCCCTATTCCCGTACCCCCATGACCCCCAAAATCACCCCCAAGCCTGTCCCCCTACCCCCCCCCCCTTACAACCAATACTTCATCAGTCTTCATACATCCAACATTTTCCTTCATACTGTAATTGCTAATTCTAAACTCCTCGATGGCTTGAAGTAATTTAAAACTTCTATAATCTTACCATCAGTTACAGAACATGTGTGACTTTTCTCGAGCCGATTTGGCAATAATCATCATTGCTCTTGATGAAGAAGAAGAAAGAAAGCAAAGTAAAAAAAGAAAGATAATTTGGGTTCATCCTATGTTGCAAGATAGAAAGAGAACTTCATACTCTGTATCCTTGTCTTATTCATGATGATGAGTAAATTCCACAGCTACAATATTTCAGAATAAATATTGGTACATTCGAGAAAATTCTATCAAGAATTGAGGATGACTTGAAAAAGAAAAACACACCTAACACAACTTACTTATAATTATGACGACTGAATGTGGACTGGAGTGGAGTAAGAGCGTGACATCTGTGTACACATCTGGACTGGAGTGGAGTAGGACCGTGACATCTGTGTACACACTGACACTCACGGTCCAGTCAAAATATGTTTGGTAGGGACCGTGACCGGAGCGAGAGTGGACCGTGAGCGTCAGTGTGGATGCTTCCCATTGAAATTAAAGTAACTTATTTGGACCGGAGTGTGAGCTGAGGGATAGTGTGAATCAACCTTTACTGTAACTTGGTTGGATGTGAACATTGCTTCTCACTCATACACAAGAAAAAAAGAAAAGAAAGATACTGTACTGTAAATAGATAAAGACACCTTCACATACATGAATATAATTAAATATTTTCAGGGTAATACAAGTGTGGAAATTGCTATGGTACAATACTGTGTCAATACAAGTGTAGAGATCAACACAACACAAGTACAGATGAATAAAATATACATACACTTTATAGAATAAATAATGAACAACAATGTGTATTGAGAAATCTTTATTGTTAATGTTATGTTAAGATCTTTTTAGGTGAAGGTTTCCTCTTTCATTCATGTTCAATAACTCATTACTTACAGTTATCTATTGCTTTCTTAACCTTCAGCCTTGGCTTTATCTTTTATATAATAAAGAAGACACAGAGATACAGTACAGTATACCCAAACACATTATTGAACACTGTAATACACACAACCACACTCACCAACAACACAACATACACTCTCTGAGGGCACTGTGGGAATGCCCGGTTCAGACCATGGCCTTCCTCAGGAGCTCGGGGCTGCTCAGCCAGACACCTTGAGGAACTTCAATAACAACAACCCATATAAATATATATCCCATCAACAGTATATTTAAGAAATAGTTTTATCCATGTAGTAAAGGAGGAGGTAGAGAAGGATCTTGTTTGATAAGTATGTTTGGACTTGAGGTCTGTGTTGTAACTGAGACAATTGTTCCTTTAAAAAGTCAGGAGGATAAAGCACAACATCCAAGGCAGAGAACAAGTCACTTTTAGTAAAGCCTTTCTGTACCAGGTGTGCCAAGTTGACTTTAACATTTAATACATTAGTCTGTGGTCCCCAACAACGTATATGTAATAGATTCCTTACTACAGTCCTGGTTACACCAAAATATTCAGATATAAATGTAATAATATCTCTGGACTCTCTCCTACTGTTACCAACTTTGATATACTTATCAAACAACACATTATCACCTGCTAGTTTGTTAAGACTTGGTACAGCACTAGAGTTCTTAATTTGTTGTAGGTGTGCTAGACGAGACAATACCTTCTTGTAGTAAACAATGAGTCTAAGAACCCTAGGATGAGACTTGAGAACTCCTAACTCAGGAATCTGTTCCAGAAGATGGATTCTCTCCACAATGGTCTCAGGTTTGAGTGTACATACCCAAGGTAAGGCTATCACTGCTGCCTGTAATGGTACAAGAAAGGAAATAAATCTTCACAATAGGGTTGAATGTTTTTGGATTTTACCAACTAAAACTAAATGATTTTCTTATGAGTGTAAAGCAACACTCTTATTTAAAGGTAAAATTATAATTTCCATTACCCAAAACACAACAGTTTACATCTGAGGTAATAATGACTCAACTAATGACATATCATGTATAATAAAACAAACCATCTTTATATTCAAACACATGTCCAATATGACTCATAGGGAATAATAGGTGTTATGGTAAAGTTTGCAGAAATTAGTAGCCTTACAATTTATCAACAAGAGTGTGTTTCCTAAGTCTGATATTATCACTGTAGCTGCTCACCCAAACAACAACAACAACAACAACAATCGTTTACCTGAGTGACATCCAGGTTGGTTAAGATGGCATCAATTTGAATAAGTTGTTGATAAGGTATGGCCAGGATACGAGGTGTAAGAAACACTAAATCTTTCAAGTCAACTTGTGCAATCTTCTTCACTCTAGTTGCAATGTAAGTTATGTTGTTGGGACTACAGGACAGAAGGTAAGGATTTCTCATTACCTGAAAAATATTACATACTGATATACTGTATATACAATGTAAAGAGTAATAAATACAATAATTATTAATATCTTTATAAGATCTATAGTAATCAATATAAGGTCTCTATATAATCCATTAATAATACTATAGAGTATGTATTTACCTTCTCAGTATCAATATTCCAGTAAGTCTCCAAATCTTGTATAATTTTGTGTTGTAATGTGATGCTCTTTCTGTTAAGGTTATACATAGCCTTCATTTTATTCACTATTTCTTCACTACAGTCCAATTGCCAACACAGGAATGCATTGCTCAACATTATATGCACCTGCAAACAAAGGCAAAAATTAGATGTGTATAATTATGTACAGTTGCCAAAAAAGGTATTGCGACAAATCTTGATAGAACTTTAACCCTAGTAATATCCACAACTATTTGTAGGGACTATATATAAACATGTATAACAGAAGGAAATATACATATCCTTCTGTAATACATATATACTTATAATCCCTACAAACAACTATGGACATTAATATATTTAATGTCGTATCAAGAGTTGTCGCAATACCTTTTTTGGCAACTGTACCTGCAAGCAAAGGCAAAAATTAGATGTGTTTTTATATTTCATCATCTAAGGAACAGAGGGAAGCTGTCAAACTCTTACGTCAGTTATTACCCTTATATGGATGATTATATTTGACCACAACTGTACACACCATGCATACAAAATAAAAATGGATAAAAAAAAAGTATGAGAAAGCCATAACCTGTTGTATAGTTAACAAATCGAGTTGTGAGAATAAAATGAAAATGGATTAAAAAAAGTATGATAAAGCAAAATGGAGTTGTGAGTGTGGATAAAAAAAAAAAGTATGATAAAGCCATAACCTGTTAATGAGTCGAGTTGTGAGAATAAAATGAAAATGGATTAAAAAAAAGTATGAGAAAGCAAAATGGAGTTGTGAGTGTGGATAAAAAAAAAAGTATGAGAAAGCAAAATGGAGTTGTGAGTGTGGATAAAAAAAAAAAGTATGATAAAGCCATAACCTGTTGTATAGTTAATGAGTCGATTTGTGAGGGAATGAGTTGTCTGGGAAGGCGATGTGAAGGCAGACCCAACTCCACCAAGACACTCTCTATGGGATCATAATATTCAGGAAGCATCTGACATTTCTTGAGACTCACGACTCCACTTTTGAACAGGTTACAAATACTGGAATTAAATAACAAACGTTTATTAATATTACGGGGGGGGGTAGGAATTGGGGGACAGGCTTGGGGGGGGACTGGCGGTGTGCGGGAATAGGGGACAGGCTTGAGGGGGGTAGGAATAGGGGAACAGGCTTGAGGGGGGTAGGAATAGGGGGGACAGGCTTGGGGGGGGGACTGGCGGTGTGCGGGAATAGGGGACAGGCTTGAGGGGGGTAGGAATAGGGGGACAGGCTTGGGGGGGGGGACTGGCGGTGTGCGGGAATAGGGGACAGGCTTGAGGGGGGTAGGAATAGGGGAACAGGCTTGGGGGGGGGACTGGCGGTGTGCGGGAATATGGGACAGGCTTGTGGGGGGTATGACCTTCATTATAAATTACAGTGATATTATGTGTGTGTAATATAGTGTACAAAAAGTGTTTACAGTACAGTACAGTACATTCATTACACACACACACACTCTATTTCACATACTGTACATAATGCCAGAATAAAATGAGAATTGACTGTACAGTTGCCAAAAAAGGTATTACGACAAATCTTGATAGAACTTTAATCCTAGTAATATCCACAACTATTTGTATATGGACTATAAACATGTATAACAGAAGGAAATATACATATCCTTCTGTAATACATACTTATAATCCCTACAAACAAATTAATATATTTAATGTTGTACCAATAGTTGTCGTAATACCTTTTTTTGGCAACTGTACATTTACTATACTTACAACAACAACAACAACAACAATAACATTAATACTTACATTAGATAGTCATGAGCACAGAGGTTTATAAAGCCTAATTCTTTGAGGATGGCGATATCATGTTCAATCTTCACTGGTTTACGGAAAAGCAACGAGAGGTTTATACGCACTTGGTCTCGGTCCAAACCATATTTCTGTAAAGATGAAAAAGAGCTATAGATAGATAGATAGATAGATAGATGAAGATGGTGAAGGGTTGTGTCGCATAAAGTGAATTTTGCATAAAGTAAATTGTACATTTCCATAAGAAATAATGGTACTTTAACTTGAAAATGGAGCCTCCTTGTTCCTGTTATTTTAAGAGTTCGTGTAAATTGCATTCATTTAATTTTTTTCATGATACGCACTATTTCAAATTCGCATAAAAAGAGAGGAGAGTGTATGTGAAATATGAAATAGTAGCATGATTATTAGACAGTAAATGGTTTGAGATACCCATATGTGGATGATTATTATTGACCATTGACTGTACATACATACACACACACACACACACACACCTTGAGGGTAGATATATTGGCTTCCACAGTGTAAATATCACAATTTTTCAGTCGTGGTTCTGACTTTAATATCTTGTGACTTGTGGACATGGAGATCTCTGAAAACATTACAAATTAAAATGGTAAGAAGGAATGTATTATAATGCCAGGGAAATTAAGGGGGTGTGGGAGTAGGGGACAGGCTTGGGGGGATTTGGGGGGAGTAGAAAGCCTGTCCCCTACTCCAGCACCACCCAATCTCCTCCCAAGCCTGTCCCCTACTCCAGCACCACCCAATCTCCCCCCAAGCCTGTCCCCTACTCCCACTTAATGAAAATATACCAAAGGAAATACATAAATAAACATTACAAAGTTGGGAGTAGGGGGATAGGCATTATTATTATTATTATTATTATTATTATGAGGTGGTGCAAAATTATACACGAGTTGTTCTTTATTACCAAGATATTTACCACGATGGAAGGAAAGTGTGGGTGGATAATATTATTATTATTATTATTATTATTATTATTATTTTCATTATTATTATTATTATTTTATTATTATTATTATTATTATTATTATTTTATTATTATTATTATTATTATTATTATTATTACATGTATTATTATTACATGTATTATTATTTTATTATTATTATTATTATTATTATTATTATCTAAACTCACCAAAGTAATTCATGAGTGACTGATTGACACTTGTTGGGTTTAGTAGTGGTGGTAGTAGTGGTAGTAGTGGTAGTGGTGGTGTGGTAGTTGTGGTAGTTGTTTGAGAGGCTCTTATAACTTGACACATTGATCTTGTTGTTTGTTGTTGTTGTTGTTGTTGTTGTTGTTGTCTCATCTTGTTGTTATATCCGAGTTTCTGTAATATAATGTTAGTTGGCAAGAATTTTTTTTTATTTTTTTTATTTGTATCTTTACAGAATTAAGTCAAGATTTTTATTAATTTATATCTTTACATACTTATATACTGTACTTACATACTTATATACTGTACTTACATACTTATATACTGTACTTACATACTTATATACTGTACTTACATACTTATATACTGTACTTACATACTTATATACTGTACTTACATACTTATATACTGTACTTACATACTTACATACAATGGATGAGATAGTGTAGGTATTAATACTTACATACATACTTACATATTTAAGTGTAGTAATACAGGTGTAGGTAGATATACGTGACACACACATACACCACGGTCGATAATACACACTGTAATACATCCTTATACTGTAATGGAAAATACACTGTAATTTAATGGAAAATACAGGTTTGGTATTAATTGAAAGAATTAATGTTTTGTAGCAGTGTTGCCAGATCCGGCTCGGTCATTTATTGTACTTTACCCACGGTCATTACCCGGTAGTCTGCCCAGGTTAGGCCCAGGTAGTCTGCCCAGGTTAGGTCCCGGTAGTTTTTGGAAATACATACATACATACATACATACAGTAATAATAGTCTTAGAATACATACATACAATATTTACCATAATAATAATAATAATAATAATAATTGCTTTATAAATAAACCATACGTACATTTTATTTCATTAGTTTTGTTTGTTTGTTTGTTTGTTTACAGTTGTCTTGTTTGTTTTTGTTTTCTTCAGGTCTTATTTCATTTTATTTTTCTTTGTCTTGTATAATTATAATTGTTTTCACGTCAAGTTATTTATATAATGATATTATTATTTTACTTTTCTTACTTTCTTCCTCCATCAATAACAATAACAATAACATCGTTGTTGTTGTGATGGTGTCGATGGTGTCTTTACAACGGCACCTCTGATGTCGAGTAATAATAATAATAATAATAATAATAATAATGATAAAAATAATAATAATAATGATAATAATAATAATAATAATAATAACAATTAATATTTTGTTAATTTATTTTCCCTTATTTTCCAGCACTTGTAGAAATATTCTTTTGCATTTTCTAAACTTGTACAGAACAAATATATATATATATATATATATATGATAATAAAGATGGAAATAAAAAAAGGCAGATAATAATGGTGGGTTGTCATATATAAGTTCTTCAGTCATTCCCATTTCCTTTTTCCATTTTCTGTAAATCTTTAGTGTTCTTACTTTCCATTTCCTCTTTCCTGTTCTTCGTATCCCATTCATAAATCTTGTTTATGAGTTCTTGCTTCTTCAAGATTTTTAGTTTATCTAAGTTGATATCTAATGTTTATAAAAAAAATAATAATAAAAAAAAAATAATAATTCCCTCCTTACATTCTTTCATCCATTTATTTGTTCTATTTATCTTTCAGTTCTTCTACTATTTCCTATGTTAATTTGTTTCCTCCATCTCTCATTCTTCCTTGTAAATATTGTAGTTTTGTTAATTTGTTTCCTCCATCTCTCATTCTTCCTTGTAAATATTGTAGTTTTGTTAATTTGTTTCCTCCATCTCTCATTCTTTCCTTGTAAATACTGTAGTTTTGTTCTAATAATGTATGTTTACACGAGTGAGTCGGCCACTTCTCCTTTCATCAGTCCACTCATTTCTGCCCCAAGGTTCGCTCCGAGTTTTCAATTTTTTGTAACGTGTCTATTTCTTTATTGTTGTAATCCACTATTCCAGCCCCATACAATATTCAATTCATTATTTTCCAAAAGCTGAGTATCCACATTCACAAAATCTATCCAACAGTTAGATAATAATAATAATACATGTAATAATAATAATAATAATAATAATACATGTAATAATAATAATAATAATAATAATGATGATCACTGCATAATTTACTCATCAAATTCATTAAATAATTCACCCAGAAGTAATTAACTCGACTAACATTAAATTGTTTGGTTTGTGTGCTTACAAACCAATACCAACAACCCATTCACATTCTCATCACCACGTACCATAACATTGTAAAGTTGTAAAATCAATATAGAAAACATTTCACAAGTTTATTTCACATTGTAAGTTATAAAATTATGAAGAAAGTCACTATAATGTGACACAAGGAGGTACAGTACAAATAAAGAGAAAAAATGTAAAATGTTTATAATAATAATGAATGGTGTTTGTTATTATGTGAGTTCTTCAAGTATACTTAAGTTTCTCTTTCTTTCTTCCTCCAAACTTTGGGGATAATTATCTTTCTTCTTTTTCTTCTTTTTCTGTTCAAGGGGAATGGTAGTTTTCTGTAAAGAAAGAGCACAGATATTATTATTAACAAAAAAATAAATAAAAAATAAAGTACACTCTGCTCTTTTTTTATGTTAGGTTAGGTTGGTGAAGGGTTGTGTCACATAAAGTGAATTTAGCATAAAGTAAATTGTACATTTCCATAAGAAATAATGGTACTTTAACTTGAAAATGGAGCCTCCTTGTTCCTGTTATTTTAAGAGTTCGTGTAAATTGCATTTATTTCATTTTTTTCATGATACGCACTATTTCAAATTCGCATAAAAAGAGAGGAGAGTGTAATAAAATATTGTTATAGTTAATGTTGTAAAATAAAATGACTGGAAATCTCACAAAAATAGAACAATAGAAAATGTAACCAAATAAGTATATATATATATATATATATATATATATATATATATATATATATATATATATATATATATCCCCTACCTGTAAATGTGACCAAAAATAATACTATAATCTGTTCAAAATTTGTGTTACACTGACCTCTATCAATCTATCTCTATTTCTATCTATCTCTTTCTATCTATATCTTTCTATCTATCTCTTTCTATCTATCTCTTTCTATCTATATCTTTCTATCTATCTCTTTCTGTCTATCTCTTTCTATCTATCTCTTTCTATCTATCTCTTTCTATCTATCTCTTTCTACCTATCTCTTTCTATCTATCTCTTTCTATCTATCTCTTTCTATCTATCTCTTTCTATCTATATCTTTCTATCTATATCTTTCTATCTATCTCTTTCTGTCTATATCTTTCTATCTATATCTTTCTATCTATATCTTTCTATCTATATCTTTCTATCTATCTCTTTCTGTCTATCTCTTTCTATCTATATCTTTCTATCTATATCTTTCTATCTATATCTTTCTATCTATATCTTTCTATCTATATCTTTCTACCTATCTCTTTCTACCTATCTCTTTCTATCTATATCTTTCTATCTATCTCTTTCTATCTATATCTTTCTATCTATCTCTTTCTATCTATATCTTTCTATCTATCTCTTTCTATCTATCTCTTTCTATCTATATCTTTCTATCTATATCTTTCTATCTATCTCTTTCTATCTATCTCTGTCTAT